>JAPMOQ010044478.1:0-10352 GCA_026543055.1 Argiope trifasciata
AAAAATTGTAAAGTACTTCTTTTTCTGGGTTTAAAAGAAGGTATAAAGCAAGAATCTTCAAAATTAAAAGTCAATGCCGCTGAAGGTAAATTATATAATAATGGAAATTTTCCAGTGCAAACTGCAATTTTGCTATTTTTAAATGAATCTGCAAATGATGTTTCGATTACACAAATGTATAACATGTTGATTGTTTTGACTAAAAATATGTTTCCTAACGTTTATCACTTCATAAATCTAACATCGCAACATCTGAAAACTGTCCAAATCGAGCTTCATAAACAAACAAGAAACGACAAAAGCGCAATTAAACGGATCTTTTACAAATTGCAAATTTACTTGTTTCAGAGTTTTAAAATTAACATGAGGCAATATCTGAAAGACAATGATTATATACCTGATCAAAAGTATCAGAATCAAATGACCAATGTGAGGCAAGAAGCTTGACAACTATCCTTAAAAGAACGCAGATTGGAGATGTACTCACTCCAAACATTCCCATTATTCCCTCCAATATTTATTATCCTTTCCAGCGACTGTAGTTCCCGATTCAATTTGCATTCTCAACAAGGCTCAAGATCAATCACTTCAAGTGTGCAGATTGAACCTAAAAAATCCATGTTTTTAATAACTGGTTATGCAATTGGTTTCAGATAACCAGTTGCATGCTGGATGCTACGATTCGAAAAGTCAAGAAAATTTTTGAGTCTGCTGAAGACGGAAAAATAATGAAGCAAAATATTGCCTACCCTAAAGCTCTTGAATGATAAAATCTAGAATAAAAAGGCTTAAATATTATTGACACTTCTTTATATATTATTCAATTTCAATGGATGTATTCATTTCCGATATGAAAATAAATGTTATTCTTTCTGTCAATCCTAATAAAACCAGATAACTATTTTTAATTTCAAAAGATATTTAAGTAATTAATTCTTCTGCGGCAGCAACGCTCCGGGTACTAGCTAGTACAAATATAAGAATGAATGTTACCTTCAAAGTAATTAATCTGAAGTTAAAAATAAAATTCAAAAGCTTTTATGAATACATAATGTTATAATTTAAGAATGCTGAATAAAAGAAAATGCATGTTTATTTTCTCCAAAATTCGATTTCTCTAAATCACTAGCTGGGGACAAAGCTAGAAACAATATTCTATGCATTGTGTTTTTATTAGTGATTAGTATAAAAATGCCTGTAATAACATAAATAATATTAGTATTGTAGCACTCTCTTTTTCGCTCTACACTATGAATCACTCATCACACGCCGCCCTCTGGCGAGTGCTTAGAGAGACAGTCAGTTAAGCCTCTGTTATCGTTATGTGTTGACGTGTTTTTTTGTCCACTCTCTGTTTGTGTTGTGAGTAACGTAACCTTATATGTTTTAATAATAAATTATTGTTACACAAGAAGGCTTATCTTAATTAGAACCCACCAACCACCGGTCACAGTATGTCTTTAATAACCTAAATATTTCGGCACATTCAAGGATTATCCATAAACTCGATTAGCTTCCTTTTACTTATTGAATTGTATTTTTAGGACAAAAACGCGACACCATATTTGGAGAATAGCAAATTGCCAAGCTCGGATGACTATACATTCAACGGAGAAAAAGCTCTAATGGACTTGTCTCTTTATTTGTATTCTGCCAAAGATCTACCTGAATATGATTTAGCACTTCTGTTGACGGAATTGGACATGTGCATGGAAAAAGAGAACGAATGCATCAGACATATTGCAGGTAAGATTAAAAAAATTCATTGATTTCCTCTATATCAGAGGTTCCCAACCTTTTTTGAACGGCACTCCCTTTTCTAATGAATGTTTCAATATCGCCTTTCCCCTACTCCAGATAAATAAGAGCGTTTCATAACGCATTGTGAAAACAAGAATTTAAAAAAATCTAATAGATAAAATTTTGTTGGAATTGAAAGGCTACTGTGGTGATATCTTAATAAGATAGATAACATCTACGGGACATGAGCATGCTTTTATCCTGTGGTTATGTTACTGGCCTTCGGACCCAAAAGTTATGGTTTCTATTCTGAGCCAACATGACCTTCCTACACTACTGAATTTCTTCTTTATTTAAAAAAAAAAGAGGAATAAAAATTTTAGCTTACCTACCATAAGGACAGGCAGGGATTTTGATGATACGAATTAATTCGTAATAAACTATTGCTTTCTAAATGAATAAATTTACAGTTTCAGAGACCCATCAAAACGCATACTTAATTATATTTAAAAGTATTTTTATTAAAATTTAAAGACATCAAATTTCTAATTAGGAGGCTGAATTTGATGCATTTTAAGGAATTTGTTAATATCTGGCTCGATTTCATTTAAAATCAATCGTAAGTGGCCACGTTCAGTAATATGGAGCCATATTCTCTTCTTCGTTACCGATGTTGCCTCAGCATTAAATCCACGTTCTGCTAAATAATAAGAGGGGAATGCTATTAGAAGTCGTTGAACAATCGACCATAATCATGAATGCAGTTGCGAAAGAGACTACTGCAGCCAAAATTCTTGAATTTAATTTTTAGATCCTCATTTGCGTTAGTTCTATTAGTTCTTCTTCTAACTGAGGTGATCCTGCTGTGTTGACATTAGAAAAAGGATCCAAAACCCAGTCTGGTCTGTCCATGCTTAAAATACCCTGGAATCGCTCCTTGAAGTTGTACACTATATTTGGTTAATCTTCTAACGCCCCTTCGTGCCATATCAACGCCCTTAATTTTGTCTGGGTCTTTATTGGGAACCTATGCCCTATATGAAAGAGCAGTTTGCAGCAGTCCTTCAAAACTATTTTCAGAGAATACATGACATTTTATAAAAGTGGAAATAACATTTGGTACGCTCACTTTGAAATTCATATATTTTTTTATTGCTTGGTAATAACCGCGTGAAGTAATAACGATACTACTTATTAAGTTTTTTAACAGTTTTTAAATAGCATTCAATACATCATCTAATGACCATCAACGTCTCTCACACACTCTAATAGTCCTTCAAAGGAAATCTGAATAACCGTTGTCGCCAAAGCATTAAAGTGGGAACATTATGACCCTATCTATACCAATACCCACTGAATCGTAATCCTACGCACAAGAGATGCATCTCGACATAGACATAAAGGACACCTTAGCATTAATATAATTACACACACAAAAAAACTAATGATGAAACGGAATCCCGTATATAAGGTGCTTTTCAATAGGAATCAGGAACTATGGCGTTTAAATTGCGCACATACAATACGAAACAACATTCGTAGTAAACAATATAATTTTGCATTAAAATATCTAGCACTAACCATTTTTGCAGGTACTATCTTTTCGGGCGATACACAGTATTGTTACAGATTCCACCGTTTTTGCTTGCAGTGGGTTGTATGGTGTGAAAACACTATCAGCAGGCTTCAGTAGAATACAACGACGACATATGTTAAACAAAAAGACACAGACGACTACTATAAATATTACTGAGACGAACACAGGAGAGTACACTGCAGTAGACAGTAGTCCACAAGCAATAATTGACTACAGCTCACAAAGTGGTCAGACAGAATTCAGCAGGAAGGGAAATCTTTGGATCTTCGCTCTACGGTCTCTCTAAAGAGTTGAAGTTCTCACTGACTCCTCGCTTTAGCTGCCAATTCACTGCCACATGACTGGCTGTTCCACACACGACATGACTCTCTTCCACAGTAGAAAACAGAACTCGGCACACAGAAATTCAGCAACCATACAATTCCGCCGTTGTATCGTTATCTCTCAATGACTCGTTATTACGACTCACTACTCCTCAATTCATCACTGATGTTGAGACTGCCGACCGTTTATGGCTCCAGGGAGATGAGCCGAGAATCTTCTAGATATATCAGGGCGTATATCAGTTTCTATTGGACGGATAGTTAAAATTTCTGAAGTTTCCAGCAATATCCACTTTGTTGCCAAGCACTGAGATCACTGACTCAGTGGCAAGCTCAGTACGCAATAGAGCTGATCGGAAAACGGTATTTCTATCGATGACACTATTTTTGCTGGGAAACAAAATTACAGCTTTGAAACAATGTATTATAAAAGCTGCAAGGAATATATCGATCTCGATTAATTCAAGCTAGGATATTAATTCAGAGTGAATAAAAGCTATACACACTTAAGAACAAAGACAGAAATCAAAGAAAATTTAAGGCTCATTTCCGTTAGGGAGGATAACTGGAAACTTTACATTTTATCAGAATAGAAAATTAAATTGGCGTATTACTTGTAGATAATTGGCGAATAGCATAAAAAAGCTGTTTTCACTAAAAGTACAATTTTAATTTAATCTAATTTTTTAATTAATGCAATTTTTTATTCAATTTTATTAATTTTCAATGCTTTAAATTGAATTTTAGCAGTTTGTAATGAAAATTAAAGCCAACCGGCAGTAACTCAATTGATAAAATGCAAGGATTTCAGTATTTTTCATGCGGAGGTGAAGAATGCGAATTTATTTCTGGAAAAAGTCAATAATTTTTTGATAAATTAATTAATTTGAATTTTTTGTGCTCGGAAAAAAAATCTATTTTATAAGATATTTTGCAAGACGCAAATTTTGGAATAAATACCCTCAGTGGCATAGCATGTAGATCGTCGGAAAAAAAAATTCTTTTCTCAATTAACATCGTAATTCTGCCATATGTATATATTTTTATTAATTGCAATCATTTAATAGAAAATAACTAAATTAAACTTATTTTTTGTTCGCCTAAATAGGAATTGACGTAATTTATATATTCAGTCGAATCCGGTTAATTGGACCACCGGGTAATCGGACCAGCCGCTTATTCGAACCGAATTTTAAAGAACCGAAACAAATCCTATGTACATAAGCCTAATATTAATCGCTTATTTGAACCGAAATTACGTTTAAACGGACCAAAGAACGTGGCAGGGAAGATGAAAAAAAAAAGCCACAAGTCGTCTGTGTACAGCAGGAAGTCCGAAAGGGAAAAGAACCAGTGGGAGGTGAGCAAGCCCTTTGTTTCTTAGAACGGTCAATTTGGTAGTAAGTTCTTCAAACGTTGACTTGAATTTGATAAGAACTTTTTTTTATTGTGCTTCGCATGTTGAGTATCGTGTAGATCGTTTCGAAGAATTTGTTTGCAAATTTATTTTTCAATGAATAAAGTTCATAGGTAACAGTAGTTCTTGTTTGTATGTTCGCGTGTGCCACACAATAAAGGTCATAATGGCATTTTAATATGTTACGTATAGCACGTCTCGTCTTGTAACATAGGGCATGTTCGTGTAATCGGGCCAGCCGGTTATTAGGACCAAAATGATCGAATCCCGATGTGGTCCGATTAACCGGAATCAACTGTATATTGCTATCGCCAAAATGATGCAAGTATTTTTTTTAAATATAATTCAAATAATTCTAATTAAAAGTTTGTAGCTATTTAGATTTAATTTTTTTTGTAAACCATTTATCTCATTTTCATTCTTTAATGAAACACATTTAGAGAACTATCTTGACTATCTAAGAAATATCCTAACCTTACTTTAAATTATCTAAATTAATTATGCAAATTTCACAAACAATATGAAGTTTTGAATTAAAATGTTTACTTTTGGAATTTTAAAATGCTGTTTACAATATGATTCTTAAATAAAAGTTATATAATGAGATCAAAACTCCATTTTTTCGCATGAGATTATTCAAAAGAATCGTGCTGCCATCTATGATGAGGAATGCAAATCTTTCACTGAATTGTAATTTTTATTATTGGTTTTAAAAATTATTTTTTAATTATTAGTTAAATAAATTTCGAAATATTATTTTGAAAATGAAGCAGTAATCAGTAAATATTTTGTTTGTTAATTTGAAAGGAAAAGAAAAAATGAATTTACAGTGTATATTACAAAATCGTAATGTAAGCAGTTAGAATGAAAGATTTCACACACATGCACACAAATAAAAGATACAAATTGTGAGCAACAAAAAAAATGACGAACAATATTAGAGCACAGGCTTATGCATACAATCTATTTATAAGTATAAAAACTGAAACTTGGAACATTGAAACCTTTAAATTAAAAAAAACTAAAAATATTTTATCTTATTTACATTAAAATCCCCATTAATTGAAAAATCGAATGTAATCAATATTAAATATATAAAAAACGTATTAGAAATTTAAAGTATTAATTAATTTTATAAGTAACAAGTAATATTTAAAAAAATGTAATTCCTACTTAGGACAATGATGAAAATTTTTATTTTAGTTACATTTTATTAAATAACTATCCGTCTTTGAAGACCAGCTATTTAGCCAGGAATAATGCATTCTAAAATTTTATTACCTTGAATATGTAACTTGATCTCTTTATAACTTATCGGCCAAATATATATAAACTTCAGACTTCTATAATGACGTAACTCGTATTATTATAGAAGCCTTGCGATTATTTGTTCATATATCACCATGATTTGCAATCAGCTGTTGTGAAATTATGTGGAAATTATCACATCATTTTTATTCCATGACATTACGCTACCATTTCAACACATGCTGAGCATCACACTTTCCTCGGTTTAATTTGCAATAAGAGTTAATTTAATCATTCCATTAAAGTTTATGTCAAAGTGACGGCAAAGCACTGGTACACTCTTAATGCGCTGTTGTAGGTTAAATTCCATTTTTCGAAAAATTAATTATTGGAAAATTTACGATAGTTTAATGTAGTTACGGTAGTTTGATTCATTAAAAATAGAAATTTAAATTATAATTTAAAACATTGTAATCAACGAAGAAAAAAAAGTCATTTTAAGAGTATTTAAAAAAACAGTTTTGTGTTGTAATTTTTTCGAAGATACCACAGAAAAAATCCGAATGTTAGTTTAATTTTTAATTAATTAAATTTTCTAAAAAATCTGTGTAGCCTTGATATCACATTAATATTTATTTCATTTTATTCAGTCATGAGCTGAAAGTTACATTTTTTATGCTTAATTTGCAATAATAATTGGGTTTTTTTTAAATTTGAGCCTCTCCCAATGAGATCGCAACATATTGATATTTAGTATTATCCAAAAAAATTATTACGTATAAAAAAGTATTAATTTTTGCTAGAATTAAACTCGCATTTTTCACTTCACATGAAAAATATTAAAATCTTTGCCTTTACTGATTCAGGTACTACCTGTTGATTTCAATTTCCATTTCAAAATATTAAAAATCTAAAGTATTAAAAATCATTTAAAGTAAATGAATAAAATTATATTTGAAAAAAAGCTGTATTAACATCAAGTGTCATCCACTAAAGATTTAAAAAAAATTATTTGAACTTGAGTGGAAGAATAAAATGTATTTTATTAACGACTGAAAATCTGAACAAGATATATAAATATTTTTTTATATGGAGAATGTAACTAATAGAAGGAATTGAAAAAAAAAAACGATAAATTAGAATCGTAAAACTATCAAATATTCATTCTTAAAAAAATATAAATATTATTATAGATTATTGCGTAAAAAAAAAAAAAAAAAAATTATATACCTTCAATTATTTTCTCTCATACGATATGCATAAAAGAAATATATATTCCGTCGAAATACATTCGAATATCAAATTTTGGACCAAGTTAATTTATTGTGCTACTTCTTTCCGTTCGTTTGAACGTAAATGAGATAATTCACAAATAGCTGAATTTTTAAATAAAATTGCACTAACACATAGCAGATCTATCTCAAATTTGAACTAAACACGTCTGAATTTATGTTTTTGTATCTATTATCAAATAAAAAAGAAGAAAAGAATGTCTAGAATAATTAGTTATGCAGTTTTTGCAACAAAATTTTGGAGCCAAATTAAATTATGAATAAAATTGTCTCAAAAGGGATTTTTCAAAAAGCGTTCATGCTTCTCATTGACATACAACAACGTTCAACCAAAACGGGAATCACATTTTAAATGCATGATGTCGCGACATTATAGATACCACATCATAAACAGATAGAAGATCATTTAATAATAAGAAAGTATAAACTATTATTTATTATTATCATGTAGGAACATGATGTTGTTTCGATAAGGGATTTTGAAGCTCGAAATCACATACGCAATTTAAATTTTCTTGGTGGGCAAAGAAGCATGAAGTTTTGGAGTTCTAGTCAATGTTGAAAGAAAAAAATATACCACTTTTTTAAAGTTCTCAATGCGCATTAGAATAAAAAAACTTTTACGTTATAGTTCGAAAATCGCGATAGGAGACTTCATTTTTAAGATATCTTTTCAATTGATAATTTATTAAGAATACTTCCAGAAAATTATTTTGAATCTATATATTCCGAAAAAAAATATCATCAAATATTTCTGTACCTTAAAAATAATGGTAAAATAAGCTACAACCCCTGATTCGATAAACATTGCAACCGATTTCACCAGCGTTGCATTTTACAGCGCATGGCACCTTAGTTTGTTATCAAGAGATGCTTACCTGCACACACACTAGGCTCAAATATACACTGCCCTTCTTTTCAGTGAAATACACTGATGGGAAAAAAATCTCAACACCAAGAAAAAATTATTGTACAGTAATGAAATTTTATGAATACATTTGTCTAGGTAACATATTTAATTGATTAAAGTTTCAAGATCTCAGGTACAGCCATTGGCGAGAACAGCCATTTCAAATGTGAAATGTTGGTACATTAGTAACCGGTGTAACCGCCAGAATTTTGAATGCAAGCATGCAAACGTGCATGCATTGTGTCCTACAGGTGTCGGATATCAGTTTGTGGGATGGAGTTCCATGCCTGTTGCACTTGGGTGGTCAATGCAGGGACAGTTAATACTGGTTGTGGATGACGCTGGAGTTGTCGTCCAATGATGTCTCATACGTGTTCGACTGGAGAAAGATCTGATGATCTAGCAGGCCAAGGCAACATGTCGACACACTGTAGAGCATTTTGGGTTTCAACAGCGGTACGAGGATGAGCGTTATCCTGTTGGAAACCCCCCCCCCTGAATGCTGTTCATGAATGGCAGCACAACAGGTTGTATCACTAGACTGACGTACAAATTTGCAGTCAGGGTGCGTGGGATAACCACGAGAGGCTCCTGCTGTCATAAGAAATTGCTCCATAAACCATAACTTCAGGAGTAGGCCCTGTGTGTCTAGGCCGCAGACAAGTCACTAGCAGGTGTTCACCTGGCCTCCTTCTAACCAACAAACGGCTATCACTGCGATCAAGGCAGAACCGGCTTTCATCAGAAAACACAACAGATCTCCACTCCGTCCTCCGATGAGCTCTAGCTTGACACCACTCACTCGCAAACGGCAGTGGTTTGGAGTCAGTGAAATGGACTGTACAGGGCGTCTGGCTCGAAGCTGTCCTTGAAGTAACCGATTTGTAACAGTTCGTGGTGTCACTGTGGTACCAACTGCAGCTCGAATTTCAGATGCAGACGCAGTTCGATTAGCCACAGCCATACACCCTTGTTCCCTCTCAGTAGTACCACGTGGCCGCCCGGAACCTGGTCTTCTTGAGGCAGTACCTTCCCTTGACCACTGCCGCCAATACTCATGCACAGTGGATACATTCCTGTCAAGCCCTTCAGCAATATCGCGGAAAGGAAACCCACCTTCTCATAGCCCTACAACACGACCTCGTTCAAACTCAGTGAGCTGTTGATAAGGGCTTCTTCGTCTTTTCAGAGGCATCCTTGACTAACATTAACCCACTACGTCAAATCTCAACTGTAAATAACGATCACGAACCTTACAGCGTTTATTTAAAGCAAACCTTATTTGCATGTTCATAGTGTCGTTACTAGCGCCGCACTTACGCGCGTAGCTCGAAATTTGAATCGACGCCATTTTTCAGATGTATAAACACGCCTACCAAATTTCGTTTATCTAGCACAGCTCCTTCCTAGTGTTGGGATTTTTTTTCCATCAGTGTATAACAAAAGAAAATCATGACTCAACCCAAGTTTTGACAATTAGCTCAATTTCGCTTCTTTGCTAGCATTATTAACCTATCAGAATGCTTTATAGTTGTTATACACAAAATATTCCTTTCAATTAGTTGTGATTTAGTAAATCAAAGCTTATTGCTATGAATAAGTTTGTAATATTTATATGTTGCTAGAATATCTTACTGATGAAGGCGACTGGTACATGTAAAGTTTAAATAAATCTAATATAAAATATTTCATAAAGACGTAAAAAGATTCTATTCGTTCTTGTGTATATAAGAAACACATTCAACAACAGAAAGGAATTAATGATTAATTAATACAGATAATTTGAAATAAGTCCAAAAAATTCTCTTTTTCAAGTGACATATAT
>JAPMOQ010044492.1:0-10699 GCA_026543055.1 Argiope trifasciata
GGGGAATCTACGTAGGTTTTCTCTACAATCACTCCAAACGCCTGCGATTCTCCCTGCTTCCTCTCTTTAGTTGTTTTCAACTGAAAACGCACTACTTTACTATTGTCAACTCTACACACCACACGATTCTTCTTTAATACGTGTTTCCGATATTCGGCTTAATAAACCGATTATGAAACTATTAATTGACTGAGATATCTCAACGATTGCGTTTTGCTGCACTAACTAATTCGTCGTTGACTTAATATACGACTTTATATACAACTGACTTGGACTGCCGGCCTTTTATTGATTTCAAGCATAACTCGATTTCTATTCACCAAAAGTTTTAAAGATTTAAATATTATATATTTTGTTGCCAAAATCATTGAACGGTCGTCATGTCCAGAGATTGCTCTGCCATCCAATCAGTATCTAATTGAGCTGATCATAAAACTATCTTTATTATGATACAACTCGTCATTACAGATTTGAAACCCTATTTTCTTTATAAGTACTCCGAATGTCGTTTCTAATATATCTAACGCAAAGTAGTTAATATATAAATTTATGTTAAGTTAGTAAAAATTTAATTCAAGAAGTTTAATACTGGCAGGAAATATTAAAATGTACTTTGCATTTAGTTATCGGAAAGGAAACTGTATTGCATACTTGTTAGATATAAAAATAAAAATTAAATAAATTTATAAAAACAGGCAATTTATTTTTAAATAAAATACTGAATTTGCATACAATCTCTGGGGATCAGTTAAAAAGTTAAAAATTTCCGTCATTTTTTCTTAAAACGTGGTCATTATTTTTGCTATTATTTTCAAAATTGTAGGAAGAAAATTTTACTGTGTCATTTTATTATATTTTTACCTATGATTTCTTCTACCCGTTTGAGAAATTGATATTCTTGAAATCCCTCATAAGTAATAATTTTTAGATGGAAAAATAAAATGATCAATAAGGTGCTGACAAGATTGAGATTTTAAACTCAATACAAGAGTTGAATCTGTAACAGAATTGAATAAAATAACGTATGTGCCGCATTTAGTGGAAGAAGATATGCTGTTATGCGCATACAACATTTATATGATCCAGAAAGAGTAGTTTATACATTTTTAGAGGAATAAAATAGGACTGGATTGATAATTTCAGTTGGAAATAACCCTCTATAACACGAAACGGAATAACTGAAATTAAAATGATTATATTATCTGGTAAGCTTTTGTTCATCTCAAATCTTTAATCTGCTTTATATCTGCTTTGTCCATTAATTTAGAGAGCCAAAAATAAAGTCTTGGAAAAAGTCGTTTAAAAAATAGAATGAAATAGTTCAGTAACGATAAGAACGTTTTTAAAATAATTGATTTTTTTATAAAACCCTTTCACTCTAATTCATTTTTACTCATCTTAATTACCATAATCACATTCTGTCTACAAATATATTTGAATATATCTTCAAATTCCTCCAAAGAAGTAAGAGAGATAATAGCAATTCTTAGAGGATTTCAGGAACATACAGTAAAAATAAATTTGAGCAAAGAGGAAAATATAAAGTAGGAAACTAGAGTCTCAAATTGAAGTTTGTTAACATACAGTTATAATGAAAAAAAAACCATATATTTAATTTAAAGTAAAAATCATTTGCATCCTAAACTGAGAGGTTATAGCTAGATAATTTTCAGAAATGCTAGATGTTTCCAATAACTTTCAACTTATCTTTTCACTTTAACTATTTGCATTTTATACTTCTGAATAGAAATATTAACTCTCCAATTAAGTAATGCTTCGTTTCAGATGCCTATAATAAAATGGAAGTTAATAGAAGTTATTTCAGAAACATCATTTAAAATTCAGAGCAATGAAAGTACTTTAATCGATATATTCGAAACCTGATTCAAATTATTAAATGAATGGCTACATTTTCCGTTTATAGCTCAAGAAATTTTAAAAATTCTTTTTATTGACAAGCTCGCAATATTTACGCTCTATATATATTTTTCAATATATTTGTTATTACGTGATGTACATGATGTTGGGTTTAGAGAATCGTTTTATAATTTGTTAGATAAAAAGACAACTTTACGTTTGTGATGATAATTATAAATACATTTAATTTGAAATTTTAATTCTAAAACAATTATAAATATAAAACAAGATTACAAATCAAAATAGTCTTCTGAAGTTTAATTCAAGTCTTTTGAAATGTCAACTATAGTTTTCTAAAGTTTCCATTAATAGTACATTTGCAGTGTTTAAGCATAATAATCTACGAATGAGACGATCAGATTAATATGGTTCTGGGGAATTATTTACCTTATTATCATAGGATGATAACCATAATTTCGAGATATGGAAATTGAATTGAAGAGAAATTCAAATGAGAAATAATATTGTAATAAAAGAAATTGCTCATAAGCTATAAAATATTTATCACGTTACATGTATAAAATGAACTAGAAGTTAAAAATTAAATTTTTGGAAATTAGTCACAATAAATTATTTAATCATAATAAAAATATTTTTGAATAATCCTAATTATTTCAAGCAGTCATTCGTTACTCTTTCAATACAAATGGTTTTTCACACACTATGGTAATGAGATTTATGTAAGTTGGTTTTTTCCCCTTTTTCGTATACATTTTAATAAGAAATTATAGCAATAGTCAAAATATTCGAACTCGAGATTTTGACGAATCTTCATGTTTAAGATCTTTCTGAGTTCGAAAAACATGTTTTGGGAAAATGTCTTTCAGTCTGCCATTAAGAAATAGTATTCAAGAATGAGTTAGGCCAAAGTTACAGATTTCTATCATATTTTAAGTAAAATATCTTCAGAAGAAATCCGTCTGTCTGCCTCTTTGAATATAAACTAACACAATAGTTACAAAACGAACACAGCTACATAGAAAATAATCGATGCACTAGTTTTAATATCTATATTGTAGACAGCTATCTAATTTCAACTCAAATCCAGAGATAGGTTGACTGTTTTTCAGTTTATACTCTCAAAAATAAGTGAACATGAATATTCCAGAAACAGTGACAGATATATAAAATTTAATAAGGGTTTCGGTAGCTGAAAGCAGTTTTGTTTCAAATTTGAATTACATTTGATAAAAAAACGTATGTAAAACAAAAATTTGATTTTCGGTATTTGATATTAATCATCAAATAATCGTCATGGATTACAGTACAGATTAAGTTAAAATGCCATATTCACTCCAAAACTGAATATTTCGTTGCTATTGTAAGCCGATGTAAAACACTTTCCCGTATGGAAAGTTTATTACAGAGTATGCGAGAATGTTTTGAGGAAACTGGTAACGATAATTTTAATTTTGCTTAAACATTTTACATAAATTATATTAATTAATGTATGTATTTGTAGATTAAAGAAATTATTGCATCATTTTCCATTCTATATATAATTGTACAGCTTTTGTAACTGTACAATTTTATTTATTACTAGCGGTAATAAATAAAACTGTATTTATTAATACTCGGAGTCATAAGCCGAGATATTAATATTAAGATATTAATTAATATTATAATTAATATTAAGATATTACTAAGTGAAAACAATCAATAATTTGGCAATGTTTTATCGTGATAGTATTGACGATACGACAGTGCATAAAATGTAAACAAACAAATATTCATTTTTATATATTAGATTTGATTACTCTTTAAGAATTGTAATACTTGGTGTTCTTTCAGAATGGTAATGAAAGAAATTATTTCTTGTATCTCGTGATTCGTTTCATATTCGTTTGGAATTCTCAAATTTAATTTTATAAAATGTGATTCAAATATTTTCTTTTAAAATGGATTAAACATAGAAAATATATTTATACCATGAAATTGTTAATATAGTTGAAAAGTTAGTTTTTTTTTAAATTAAGATGGTGTGAAATTATTCGTACAGCAATATTTTTGGTAGATATTGCTCAAAAGCGCTAAAATTTAATTGAAATTTAAAATCCCAGTGTTGATATCCCCAAAACTTTCTCGCATAAACTGTAATAAAGTTGTTACCCCTGAGAATGACTAGCAGGATATTTGCGTTCTATAGCTACAAAATACTAACATTTAACTTGTAATTAGTATTCCTTCCGAATTTATTATCTCCTCGGCTTGTTACTTGGAGATTAATCCTTGGTAAATAGATGCGTTTGAATTCGAATTTTTTTATTTAATTTTAGATAATTATACTCTCCCTATAACCCTCCCATAGGTACAAACAATAAACTTAAGTTTAATCGCAATTGTACAAATGGTTTAGAAAGGCATAAGAGACATACAGACAAACATTCATTTTTATTTATAGAGATATAGTTTGTGAGAGTCTGAATTGTTGCAAAGTATCCATTTAATTGGTTTTATTAAAAACAGATTATTCTTTAATATTTTGTTTCTGATACTGATTCTGCCATTTAAATTAAATTAACCGGAGAAATAAAAATTATGTGATACCGTTAATGCTATTTTATATAAGCACTACAGCTGATTTTTGATATAACACTTTTATCTATATACAGTGTCGTGGAATACCATCATACCATCATTCCAATACCATCATCATACCATCATTCAAAGTTGTCGAAACATTTCCATTTAGAATAATAATAATAATATATAATTGGCAATTGTAAAATTTTGCAGTAAAGGAGTCCACCATTCCTGAAATCATCAATTTTGTTATTAAATTGTTATGTAAAATTATTGCTATTCTGTAAATTACTGTTATTCTGTAAAATTATTATAGTTTTCAAGGTTTATCTGGATAATCTTACTAAACAGATAATAAAATATAATCATAGATTTTTGAGTATATATGGAATATTTTTACACAGTGTTTAAAGTAATTAAAGAAAACACTTTTAAATTTCCTTTTCATGAATTCAAAGTTGCAAAAATAAAAAACAGTTATATTTTATGGATATTAATAGATCTAAAAACGTATTCTTAGTTCTAAAGATGTAAGAAATAAAATCCGTTTTTGATTGATCTTAATTTATTCATGGTAATAGACTAGAAAATTGTTATGATTAATTTATATAATTGGAGATTTAGAATATTTTTGGTATTACTGTCTATAGAAAATGAATATGAAGATATTACTCTAGATTTGGATTCTTGTTGCTTAACTATACCGAAATAATGATCTGTAAATAATGATAGCAAAATCATCCATTTTTATGAGGATGTTCACTTTCAAAGACAATTAATAACATACCAATTTTATTATAATATTTTACATAAATCTGCTTTACATAAATCTTTTACATAATTTTGCTACGAGAAGGTGGGTTTTCTTTCCGCGATATTGCTGAAAGACTTGGCAGGAATGTATCCACTGTGCATTAGTATTGGCGGCAACGATCCAGGGAAGGTACTGCCTCAAGAAGACCAGGTTCCGGGCGGCCACGTGGTAATACTGAGAGGGAAGACCGCGTATTCGACCTATGGCTATGGCTAATCGTACTGCGTCTGCAGCTGAAATTCGAGCTGCAGTTGGCCCCACAGTGACACAACGAACTATTACAAATCGGTTGCTTCAAGGACAGCTCCGAACCAGACGCCCTGTAGAGTGCATTCCACTGATTCCAAACCACTGCCGTTTGTGACGTGAGTGGTGTCAACCTAGAGCTCATTGGAGGACGGAGTGGAGATCTGTTGTGTTTTCTGATGAAAGCTGGTTCTGGTTTGGTCGCAGTGATAGCCGTTTGTTGGTTAGAAGGAGGCTAGGTGAACGCCTGCTAGTGACCTGTCTACTGCCTAGACACACAGGGCCTACTCCTGGAGTTATGGTTTGGGGAGCAATTTCGTATGACAGCAGGAGCACTCTCGTGGTTATCCCACGCACCCTGACTACAAATTTGTACGTCAGTCTAGTGATACAAGCTGTTGTACTGCCATTCATGAACAGCATTCAAGGGGGTGTTTTCCAACAGGATAACGCTCGCACTCATACCGCTGTTGTAATCCAAAATGCTCTACAGAGTAACGACATGTTGCCTTGGACTGCTAGATCACCAGATCTTTCTCCAATCGAGCACGTACGGGACATCATTGGACAACAACTCCAGCGTCATCCACAACAAGCATTAACCGTCCCTGCATTGACCGCCCAAGTGCAACAGGCATAGAACTCCATCCCACAAACTGATATCCGACACCTGTACGACAGAATGCATGCCCGTTTGCATGCTCGCATTCAAAATTCTGGCGGTTACACAGGTTAATAATATACCAACATTTCACATTTGAATTGGCTCTACCTGTGATCTTGAAAATTTAATCAATTAAATATGTTACCCTAGACAAATGTATTCCTAAAATTTCATTACTGTACAATGATTTTTTTTTGTGTTGGGAATTTTTTTTTTCCATCAGAGTATGCATATATATATATATATATATATATATATATACACTGAAGGGACAAAAGTCATGGGATGACTTTTAATATCGTGTCGGTCCTCATTTTGCCCGGCGAAGTGCAACAACTCGACGTGTCATGGAGTCCACAAGTCATTGGAAGTCCTCTGCAGGAATATTGAGCCATGCTGTCTGTATAGACGTCCATAAATGTGAAACTGTGGATGGTGCAGGAGTTTGGGCACGAACGGACCTTTCGATGATGTCCCATAAATGCTCGATGGGATTCATATCGGGTGATCTAGGTGCCAGATCATGTGCTGGAATTGGTCGGAATGTTCTTTAAACCAATCGCGAACAGTTATGGCCCGGTGAAATCGCGCATTGTCATCCATAAAAATCCCATCGTTGTATGGGTACGTGAAGTCCATGAATGACTGCAAGTGATCTGCAAGCAGCTGAACATATGCCTGAAATTTCATACTCTCGGCACACTCTTGATACTGTGGATCTCGGAATGTTGAATTCACTAACGATATCCGCAATGGAATGACACATGCTTTCTAGCTCCAACTAACATTCCACGTTCAAAGTCTGTTAATTCTCGTCGTGCCGCTATAAATCACGAAAAACCTGTTCACATGAATAACTTGAACACAAATGAAAGCTCTGGAAAACGAACTGCACATTTATACTTTTTCGCTGCGATACTACTGCCATCTGTATATTTGCATATTGCTATCCCATGACTTTTGTCACTTTAGTGTATATAAAAATTATTGTATCTTATTGCCAAAAATAAAGCACGAAATGTCTGAGCCCATAATGTTACACCTCGTAGACTGATTATAAACAAAAGCTTATATTTTAATACTTTTTTGTAAAAGAGAGATAATATATCCAAATAATTCCCAAATAATATTTCAAAAATTTTATTTTACAAGAAACAGATGAACAATATCTTGAAAATAAAGCTATACAAAATGGAAATACGAAATAAACCTAGATAAAATATAGTTTTCATTCTTCCCAGTGGATCGCTTGTTTATTCTTGCTAATAGATGGGATCAAAAATCGCACCTTTGGGGAATAAGATATAGTGTCACGTAAGATTTATTAGATGAAACAAAGTAGCAAAGAAAATGAAGATTTATCTCTTAGATACCGAACGGAGTCTTTAATTTAAATGCAACAAAAAATTGCTTCTAGTTAAAATGCTTTCATTAAACAAACTGGAAGTGAAATCTAACTGATTGTAAAACATCTATTTTCGTCCTACCTACTTTATTATTATTTTATTCCAGTCAGCGTCCTATGTTATCGAATTTTCATGCAAAAGCATTAATTTTATCCTTATCAAACGATTGTTTTATTTGCATTCATAAGAATTAAAATATTTGATCTTTTGCTTATTTGCTTAAGATTTAAAATACAGGTTGGTTATAATTAAAATTCCACATTGAAATGTTCATAAATGAAAAGCTATTGTTATCAAACTTGGTATTAAGCTATGAAATGTATTAAGCTACGGAATGCGGCCGAACTCGGTATTAATTTAAAGGAGATCATAAGAATTTCTTTTCCAAAAAAATACACAAACACACCTGTGGTGGGGAAATGGAGCTGTATGTAATATTTTTTGTAAAAAAAGGGACATGAAGGCAATGATTTAAAATCTGTTTAATCATTTCTGAAATGTGTTACAAAGCATGTTCAATGTGCGATTTTCTGAAAGCAAGTTAAGTGTGCAAGTTAAGCAAGTATTGTTGCATTCCCATCAAGAGCTCTTAGCATACTTCTCTGAGTATTCCCCTTACTGAAAGATATTTTTGGAAACCAAGCCAATGAATGTTTCATAATAACATTTAACGAGAAACGAATAGTCTTTCATTGAAATATTGTCTATTCATAACATTGAGAACTCTCATAAACAGGTTCACTTTTATTTGGAAAACTAAAAAAGTGCATCTGTATAAATCATTTACTTATTGCGGCCGTAAGAAAATTATAAGACATTGCGGTATTAAATGACCTCACGAACACTTTCGATTCAGAAGCGATTAGACACCTTTTAAACCGATGTCAAAATAACTTGTTTTGTTTAGAAATATTGCATACAGGGCCGTTTCCCCCTCTATCGCTGAGTTTTTGAGCTTTTTTTTTGAGAGGAGAAAAAAATGCCAATGGTATTTTTAAACTATTACCAAAATAAACATTATTTGATTCAGTAGTTTTCCTTTTATGACCATTTCAAAGCGGAATTTTGATCATAACTGCACTGCATATTCAAAGTAAATGAAAAAAAAAAAACATTTTATGTTTGGTTAAAAAACATGTATATATTTCTTTTTCAATCTGATTTAGAATGGTTTAAATGCTTAATAATTCATTTTATTAACTTAATTCCTTTTTTTTTATAAAAATGAGATATTCTAATTAAATAATCTTAATGAAACTGATATATTTTTTAATATTCATTTCCAATCTGTAGTTGGAAAAAACAGTTTTAACATTACAGATAATATGCAT
Source organism: Argiope trifasciata (assembly GCA_026543055.1). Lineage (NCBI taxonomy): Eukaryota > Metazoa > Arthropoda > Arachnida > Araneae > Araneidae > Argiope > Argiope trifasciata. The sequence continues at coordinate 8,902 of JAPMOQ010044492.1, forward strand.
TAATATCTTGCAAATAAGTATTTATTTAAAATTTGCTTTTAAAATTTTAATAATAATATCATTAAAAGGTATCGTTTTTTACTTTTTAAAATTGTAATTAATACATTTTGGCTATATTTTTAATTTTATGGCATGTTTAAATAAAATCTTCATTTTTAATTATTTTTTCAATTTTTATTTGTGTACAATACTATTTTCAGGAAAAATTTATGTAAATAAATATGCAATGTCCGTTCTATTATTTTTAATTTTGTAAAAAATAATATTGACCCTGTCTTGAATTTTTGTACTGCATCACTGTCAAGAAAAATATCTATAGATAAATAAGCTAAGTCAAAATTATTTTTAACTTTAGCTTTCATATTTTATTTTCTGTTATTGTGATTTGGTTATGATTATGGCATGACTTTTCTGTTAATAAAAATTATAAAATATGCAGTTACAAGTATTAAATAAATACTATAAAGTAAAAAAATAAAATATATTTCAACCTTTTTTTCAATCATTTGAAAGTAATAAGTTTTTTAACTTTTGTTATTAATTTATTGCGATTATATTAAAATTGGAAATTTCATAACAAGTTAAAAACACTTGTTTATTTATCAGAAATATCAAATACTACTTTTCCTTGTCTTTTTAAAGTCATAGAGAGTTTTAAAACCCTAATTTTCTCTTACTAATTCAAAAACTTTTCTATTTATACTCTTATTGTCTAGAAAATTGTATATAAATATCCAAAGTGAATATTATTTTTTATTTTAGTTTTCATATTTTATTTTATGTTATTATGACTTTGATTTGTATGACATGCATATTCTGTTTATACATATTTATGGTTTTAGTTTGAGTTACTGTGATTTTGATTTTCATGACATACCTATTCAGTTAATAAACATTATGAAACAAAATATAGCAAATTAAAAATATAAAGAAAAAATAAGGTCAATCTATTCTGGTCAATCTTCTATACGAACAATGATTTGTAAGTAATAAACATTTTTACATTTATCAACTTATTAAAATTCTGGGAAAATCGTTAAGTTAAAAAACAATTATTTATACAGAAAAAGCATGTATTACTGCTATATGCTACTTTTCCTCTTCTTTTTAAATCGAAATATCAAATTGCTGATAAAAGATTCCGACAAAAAAGGAAGAAAAAATAAAAGAAATAAGAAAACATTATCTAAATAAGTATCTATCATATGCCAATTTACCTCCTAAAAATTCAAAAGAAACGGTTTTACCTTACGTAAGGCAGCCTTAGGAACCGAAAAAAGAATGGAGAAATGAAACAGGGTAAAATTCATACTAAAACTTTTTTCAGAACTTCTCGGAAATGATGAGCTGGAATCGCATTTCTGACTGCAAGATAAAGAGTCAGACCTTCAAAAAGTAAGTAGAATTTAGTGTGACTAGAAAGAAAGCAGTAATTTCCGTTTGTCTGGTTTCAAGTTTTCTGGAAAAAACGATCTTTTACACAGTGGCTCATGTAACTTAATACATGCTTTTATAACTAGTGTAATTCAACTTTTTTTATCTTGCAAAAATAAATACGAATGTAATAGTATAAAGTTGTCTTTTTGAATGCATAAATATCTAAAATAGTTTTATTTTATTTTCTTGACTCTTGATTAGAATTACCAGAAAGATAAATATCTTAATTTTTAATTTGCAAATTATCAAGTAACAAGCCCGTACAAAAAATATTATTTAACTTAATTTTAAATAAGAAAATGAAGACAGTAAATATTAATTAAGGTATAATTTGGTGATGTATTCAATTTTAAGGGTTCTG
>JAPMOQ010044498.1:0-11578 GCA_026543055.1 Argiope trifasciata
TGAAATGAATTTACGAGCAAATTTCTTCAAATTTGGAAACTCTTTTGCATTCAAATATTTATAAAAATCTATTAAGTTTCCTTCCTTGTATTTGTCCTTGATTTGTTCGTTTGCTTGAAGATCAATAATTTCTATTTGAAGTTGGCTTGAAATTTCAGCAACGTTGCAATCAAATGGATTTTGAAATAGAAGAATTTCTTTTGAATTCATGTCCAAAACAGAAAATCAACCAAATCAACGCAGTAGCAACGGGACCGCCCCGGGTGGCAAAAGTTCTAGGTACGCTACTATGCGCGTGCAATAATTCCATGAAACCGTTATCGAAATCAAAACGATATTTGTTTATTTATACTTAAGTGCTTCTTTAAGCGAACTACTCAAAATTGCTGATGCTTTATTTACAACAAAACAATAAGACTCTGCTTATAGTCAAAATTCACATGCGTATAAAATTTCTTTTATGTTTGAGTTACCGAAATATATTTTTTTATTTAGTCTTATAACTTAACAGCGCGATAGACATTTGTGTTTGGTCAAGTACAACAACTCCGTTTTGTTGGCCACGTAGTTTTTTGATATACCTTTATGAAAATGAAAAGGTTTGGGCGAAAACATCATTATGGTTCAAAACCCTCCGCGGGCCGGATAAAATCACTTGGCCGGCCGGGTTTGGCCCGCGGGCCGTAGTTTGGACACCTCTGTTCTAAATGATACTTCTTATTCCAATAGGGCTTTAACGTCGGTGAATCGAAAATATTGTCACGTAGATAGAACTCAAGAAGACACAGGAAGTAGAGTGAAATCAATTTATTAGCTCAACTCAGAACACTGTGACAGGAATCTTCAGCTTTTTATACAAGTATAGAAATTTCCAGAATACCTTTCCTCAGGCAGTAAGAAAAGTCCAGAGTACTTATCTGGTAAATTAAAGAAAGGCCCAGAATCTTCTGGAACACGAAATAAAGGAAAAACTAATTTTAAGTCTACTGGGATTCGAACACACGATCTCTTGACTATAAGTCAAGCGTCATAACCATTCAGCTAAGCAGACTCGGCAATGTTTCGTTTCAATGCTGCAATATTTGTATTTTCAATTCCCTGACAAAATATTAGTATTTTGTATATATTTTCCAACATCAAACTAAAATAACTTTATCTGGACTGAGCAAGTGTAAGGAGTCCTGTTCCCCGCCTCCATCGATGAAGGCATTGCATCAATATATTTCCCATACTATTCAAGTGCTGAAAGGCTCAATTTATTTACACTTCAAAAACACAATAAGGTTAAATCAATCGTTTGGCTAATCCCATGAATTTGCCTATGAGATATATTTGCCCTTTCGTGAAAGTCTAACATCCACACACTACTACCACATAATTAAGGTATACGATTACGTTCGAACATTTTTGAAAAATTGGATTTTTCAAAAACTATATCATTTTTAGATGTATTGTCAATTATAAATACTATAAATACAAAAACAATCATTTGAAAATATATTTTAAAGAATAAGAGCATTTGTAGTAAATTTTGATGAAATTTAGCCAAAACGATTAACTCCACACAAAATTGCAAGGCAGCAATCCTATTTTTCTTTGTACGCAAGTTATAGAATATAATGATGAATGAACGGAACCAAAATCTAAGAAAAATTTTGAGATGTAAACAAGTTGTGGGGAAAATATACGTATATATGCACTTTTTCCATTAAACCACAACTTAATTCTTCTAAAAACACCTACCTATAAATGAAAAAGTATTTCACCAACAATAAAACTTATGGGTCATTTTATTGATCATATTATTTAAAACATTCGATGAACTTTTCAAGTATATACCTTTATTAGTGTTTTAGATTAGATTATATTTTTTAGACCAGCGGGTGACCGAGCTCCGCTCGGAGAAAACAGGTATCGAAGCTAACTCGAAGATTTAAATTTTTAATTGTGATTTATCAAAACAATACATGCCATAAGAAAATTTGTGAAACCATTGGTGAAAAGATAACCGGTTAAAGTGCACCATTGTAAACTATTCTAAACAAAGTTAGAGTTTGGAAAGGGAACTATTCTATACAAAGGTAAAGTAAAGGTAAAGATTGAAGTGTGTTGAAGTTCAATATTTTTGACAAATTTATTTAGAAAAACCAAACATATATACATACATAAGAAACATATTATAAACCTATAACAGCATAAACATAAAACTTTATTAGTTCGCCATATTGGCTATAGATGGCAGCACGTTACCGCTTGAAAATTTAAGTAGCCATTATGGCGAACTAATAAAGTTTGAAAATATCCTATCTGTAACTCCGAACTGCTCGACCGTAGCGCTTCAAAACCGGCGCCAATCGATTCCTCGTGGCCAAAAACCCCAGACCCCCAAGTTTACCGGAGTTTATTAATTCTGGGGCGATTTTCGACTTGGCAAATATTCCTCGTATTATAGTATTAGATCAATAAAAATGAATGATCGTCCGTATGTCTCTTATGCGCTGCCGTACCGCTCATTTGATTGCGATAAAACTCTAAATACTTATTACTTACACTGACTGGATGGTTATAGTCATAACTAAATTATCTGATATATAAAAAATATTTATTTTCAGATCTATTTACCGCGTCTATTAACCGCCAAATAACTCGCCAAGGAGACACAACAGATTCAGTAAAGATGCTTACCAAGGTTAATATTTCGTGGTTATATTACATTAATTCTATATGAGTCGTTCCCTGAGGTTACGACATTATTAGAGAGTATGCGAAAAAGTTTTAGGGGAATTAATCCTATAGGGTTGAAATTTTAACTAAACATTTCATAAAATTTTAACGTTTTTTGCCGTCACTTCCGAAAATATTATAGTACAAATAATTTTACACCATCTCAGTTTTCAAAAAATTATCTTTGCAACTATATTAAAGATTTTAGAGTATAAATATATTTTTTATGTTAAATCAGTTTTAAAAGAAAATACTTTAATAAAATTTTCTAAAATTAAACTTGAGAATTCTGAACGAACATGACACGAATCACGAGACACAATAAAGAGTTTCTTTCATTACCATTCTGAAAGAACACCAAACTTTACAATTCTAAAATAATACACAAATCTCAGATGTAAAAATGAATATTTGTTTGTAGAATAGAATAATAAAAATAGAATAAATACTATTTATGCTTCTCCTCTATATTTATACATCTCTTCTATATTATTCTCCACAATATTTTGAATTCATTTTAATTTTAAAGACTCAATAATCCAACTATATCAACAGATTTATGGCATCAATATATTTTATGTGTTTAATCAATTTTAAAAGAAAGTATTTAAATTTATTTGCTTCGGCTGAAGACGGTAAAACAAAAAAATATTGCCTACCCTAAAGCTCTTGAACAATAAAGTAAAAAAAAAAAAAAAAAAAAAAAAAAAAGAAGAATAGAATAGAAGAAATATTATTTACACTGAAATGAATGTTTGTCTTTCTTATGCTGTGCCGTACTGCTCATCTGACTGCAATAAAACTTGGAATACTCTTTACTTGCACTTATTTGTTTCTGTTGAAGATGGACAAAAAATTCAACTCTAAAGTCTTGAATTATAAAGTTAAAAAAATAGAATAAATACTATCTATGTTTCTCCTTTATATGTCCTTCAACTTCAATGAATGTATTCATTGCCGACAAGAAAATAAATATCATTTCTAATTAAACAAGATCACTATTTCAAATTCCAAACGATGTTTCCAAAATTATTTCTTCTGCTGCAGCAACGCGCCAGTAATTGCTGGTTCATCATAAGAAAGAGGAAATATGTGTCTAATTTCGAATAATATGCACAAATGATAAAGTAATAAAATGAGTGCGATTAAAGGCATTAGTGACTTGAATCTTAAAGAAGTAATATAAATTTTGGAAACTCTATAATAGTTGAATAGTTTTTAATTATTTATTTGTCATAATTTGTAAATAACTTACTACTAGTATATTAAAATAATTTTTAATTTGCTTGTAATAAATTAAAATCTTTTCGAGTTTCTCGAAGGATTTTTAAGCACACAGACACTAATACACCGAGCAGGAGTGAAATAATAATTCTTAACTTCTATCTTCACAAATATGACACAAGTCTAAATAATCAAATTAAAAACAAGTAATATATAAAAAATTAAAGTCGATTCCTACTAAATTTCCCGAACAAATGTATTATTAGCAGCATGATATCAGAGAACAGTAATTACGAAAGGTTAGGTAGTTAATAATGGAAAACAGTTTAACTGCTACTAGCATGCTATCTTTGGCGATTAATCACTGGGTTGTGGTTATTGTGCAAGACCCTGAAAAAGAAATGGGTATTTTTAAAGATATTTTCCCCAATCGATTGAAATCAAAATTTAGCACAGAACTATACTGATAGTTACAAAATCACATGCCATTTTTCATGTATTTATGTTTTTGACTTATTATTTTTACATACAGTGCGAAAGTACAGATCGACTAATAATCAGAGTTTTGATGGATGAGATTTCAATGTATGCTAAGAATCTACACTAATCTAAGCTACTAAAACATTAACCAAATTTCATTTTCTGAATATCTTTATATTTTTAACTATCGCGCTTAAATGCTTGCAAAATTTTAATCATCACACGATCAGACATTTAACAGATTAGTTCCTAAATATATCTAAATATATTTGGTCCCTTGATTTATATTTTAGATATATTGCGAGACACCCTGTATTTTACCAAATACGGGGTGTCCCACAAGATATGCAGCGTCTAATTTTTACACATTCGGATAGAACACATCAAGATGAGTATTTTGGTGTACAACATGTAGGGTCACCGAATATAGCTTCATAGTCTAATCAAGGTATTAGGCTTGTGTTATGATGTTTAGTTTAGTTCAGTTCAGTTATATTAAAGCCCAATTTTGAAACAATACTTGAGTTCTTAAAATCGGACACAGATCTTCGTTCCAAATTTGAAGAAATGTACAAATTTGCAAAAAGCAAACTATATGCGCTGTTATGAGTAGTGAATATGATATGGACTGTCACGAGTAACAAAAAAAAAGCTTAGATGGAAATATAAACGAAACATACGAGGGGGGGATCCAAAAAAAGTTTACAAGCAGCAATATTTGAAAAATACAATTTATGGATGGGGATATTGTCACCCATATTAGAGACTCATTGCGCTATTAGTTGTTGATCGGTCTTTCGAGCAGATACTGAGACCTGAAACAGCGACAGTCATGGCAAGACGTCTAGAAAAGTGATCTCACATTGAAATACTAGCCGCAATATGATTTATATAGCTAAGAATGGGTCACCCATCAGATATTCACATACAAATAGTTGAAGTGTACAAGGGCAATGCAATGAGTTGGCAACAGGTGGCGAAATGATGCCGTTCTTATGAAGCGGGTAGAGATATTTCTGGAAATGATTATGTGGGGAGTCGGGAGCCTTCGCCTATACTGCCTAGATTTGGCTCCAAGTGACTATTTCATTTTCCAAGCATTGAAGAAACACTTATCGGAAATAAGGTTCATATCAGACTACGATGTTCAAAATGGTGCCGAGAATAGCTTGGAACCATATTATTGCCAACACTAGTTAAGCAAATTTGTACAGCGGTGTGATAAAAGCCTCAACTGGTTTGGGGATTATGTAGGGAAGTAATTAACACATATGTTTCTTAATTACTATTTGTATCCTGGGTCTATTGCTTACAAAGCAGTTTTTCCTTTGCCTTGTAAACTTTTTTTCGACCATCTCTCGTATTTTTGAATTTAATATTTCTTCTGCATGTTTCTGAGATCATTAGACTCGAACAGCTTTTATATTGATATCAAAGTTTATAACTTTGTTACTCAAATACTACATAAGGAGAGACTTAATAAAGCATGAAACTGATGCAGCCCTTTGAAAATCTTCCTGAAAAAACAACATCCTTCAGTTCTTCATTCTTTTAATGTCGAAAGAACTAGTCTAATGGTGCTATCGAATTTCATACGAGTCCGTAGGCATCTCCAATAGTTTCAGTCAAGAGCAAAAAAAAGTAATAGACAGATTCTGCGTTATCATCAGAAATCAAACGATGTCCGAAAGAAAAATGGTTTTTCTTTGCCTAAGATCATCATTAGTTTCATAATGATCCCACGATTGAAGAAAATCGAAGCCTTTACATTTTCCAAAGAGTTTTTCGAATCTTGTTTTTGTTTCCCAGGTATATTATGATGAAAAAGTGTTCGATATTTCGAGTTATTAAATACCATAACTACTTTTTTGTAAAACTTATTTATGTGGCGACGTTCCACTGTGGAACGATTTTTGTTCTTTTATTTATAATTATTATTTATTATTGCAAATTTATATTTTAAAAAGGGGTTGGCAACACCCACTTTTGTTTCTTTTAAAGTTTTGATTTTTTCAAGTATATTTAAGTTGTTAAATGATATTGTATTTTAATGTAAAGAGTGTTTGTTAATATTTTAAAAATCGGTGACAACATCCACTATTGATATCTTAAAGTTTTGGTTGTTTCATGTATATTTGATTTGTTAAATAGTATTGTATTTTATTGCAAATAATGTTTGTTAAATTTATATTTTAAAAAAGTGGTGGCAACACCCCTTTTTGTTCTTGTTTATTTTAAAATGTTGCTATCATCATCTGTTATAATTAGAGTTCCAAATTCCTAAAAAATAAAAACGGAAGAAGTTGTGTTATGGCTAAGAAGGTCTATGTTTGTTTGTTTGTTTCAAACCTTTTCCATGAAACGCTCGTTAATTTACCGTCATGCAATTGGTCAGTTCAGATGCGTGATGGAGTCCAAATTCATTATGTTAATGTCTAAGGCATATTAGCTCGCACGACACTTATAAGTAATTATTAATTGAATTTTGGAATCTTAAATGCAAAATGCGGCATGAATTTGCAGTAATTATCATTTTTATCAATAAAACAATGATTAATTCATTAGCTGTAATGATCCATAAGCATAGAATGATATAACATAGCACTTCATTTCAATGGGCGAAAAACCAGCTTGTGCCGTTATTTCTTTGATTTTGTTGGTGAATGGTTAACACTTGGTTAACATAATGTTTAACTGAAATTTGTTCAGATTAAAAAGAGTTAAGGTTGGTTTACACGAAGCTAATTATTGCCCGCAATCTTTGCCTATCTGTTGTTGTCTCGGTATTGTCCTCGTGTGAGCAGTTGAGACAACTTTGGTCCCTACTGGACAATTATTTGCCATTGCCCCGTTGTGGTCACTTGATTTTCCGGAAGTAGGCGTGATCTTCTATTGTGTGCAATAGTTAGCTTTACTGATATCTGCTGTACGTTTTGATTGATCAAAAAATTAATGATAAAACAATGATCAATAAAACAATTGATAAGTAATTATTAATTGAATTTCGGAAACTTAATTAAAAATGTGACAAGAATTTTAAATAATTTACACTTTTATCAATAAAACAGAGATTAAAAATTATTTATGCAAATGCTTTTTATACAAGGGGCGTTCAAATGAAGAGGTACAAAACGTCGTAATAATGTGACTGTTAACATATTTGCCTATGCCACTACGGGAGAACGTAGCGAGACATCTCGGGATGTGGTTGGAGTCTCTTGCGTAGATCGGAGTATGAGTGGGAGAGAGCAGAGGTCGTCCAAGGTCAGCTACTAGTAGAATTCCTCGAGAACAAAAGAACCATTATCTCCGATGTGTACTATGAGACACTTCGAAGACTACGTAGGTCCATCCAGAACAAAAGACAGGGACTACTTACGGTGGGTGGGAGTTTGCTCCTTGATGACGTGCATTCACACATCTCTAGGGTCACTCGCGTGGAATTGGCAAAGTTCAAGGGGGAGCAGCTCGACCATCCACTCTACTCCCCGGACATGTCACCCTGCGATTTTCATGTGTTTGGTCTCCTGAAAAGAAATCTGATAGGGAAGTGCTTCAAGTTGGATGGTGAGCTCAAGGACGCTCTCAAGGTCAATGAATTCTAGGAACAAGGAATCCTCAGGCTCGTTAATCAGTGGGATCTCTGTGCTCATGCTTATGATGTATACATTGAATAAAGTCTTCATTTACACCCACAATGTTTAATCGTACTTTTTCCTTTGCAAAACATGGTGATACGCGAGAATGTTTTCGACAGATCACTCCCGCTGGTTTTGAATGAAAAAAATGTGTTGAATTCTCCACAAAAACAATTTCAATTCAGTTTTTTTTTATCAATCAAAACGTACAGCAGGTTTCAATAACTTTTTTCAAGCTGAACAGTGAAAATTCTTGTAGATGTTAACCATTCACCAACAAAAACCAATGAATTAACTGCGCAGAATGATTTTTTCCTATTGAAATGAAGTGCTATGTTATATCATTCTAGGCCTACTAATCATAACATAATTAAATGAATAATATTTACATTCAAATCACCCATTCAGATCTATAAAAAAGCCTTCCTGTCTTTCAAAATCTATAAAAGAGAGATAAAACTTTGATTATGTCGATACACAATTGCAATATACAGACTAGCATGTCTTTTTTTCCTCTCATAGTTTACTGATTCAAGTAAAGCTCTCTAAATGGGCCAAAACTATTCCGAAAGGCCCAATGGCCACGCCCAGAGCTCGAAAACAATGAAGCCATTGGAGGATGTCAATGCGTGTGTCGTCCCGTCCATTACTGACAGATGAATGGACTCCCGCCAACGCAAGGACGGCCTTCCCGGAAGGACGCCAGACAGATTAATTCGGGATCCTTGGCGTGAAAATCGATGCGAAGATGCTCGCCAGGTCAGCTCGAATGCTCTTGTTGCGAAAGGGTCTACTGCGACAATTTGTGAACGGTCGATTGAATGACTTGGAACATCAAAAAACATTTCATAAACTCTTTATATAATATGTTTTGTTCCATGCTTGTGATGATGGAATTGGGCTATCGAATTTTCCCTCTCTTCCTGGTGTGTTACAGATATGAAACTATATATTTGGTTTAGCTCTACCCTACTAGCTCACAAATATCGTACAATACTGTATGACATGGATCAATATTCGCAATATTGAGGAATATTGTTTGATATATCATATCATATCGTACAATATTGTATGACATTGATCCATATTCACAATATTGTTTAATATCCTATCGTACAATACTGTACTATATAGTGCAACAGACTGTGGTACTTGGGAATGTTAACATTCCGTTTAGTGCAAACAATAAGATAATTTCGAGGAATATATTCATAATTTTGAACCACAGTCAGATGATCAGGACGTCATCTGTGGCGGCTCTTCTACTCATCAATGAACTCTACTCTACTCATCTCTTCTATTCATCATCTTTTAACTAAAATTGAAGCTGTTAACAAAGTGAATTATTAACAAAAAAAGGAAAGAAAGATTCTATCACATTCATTTAAAATAAGTAGTTTCCCGATTCCAAACCCTCACCCGATATCGCTATTTTTTATTTTATCAAATGAAAACTCAAATTTTTTTCACTTTTTTTCAAATGAAATAAACACACACACACACACACACACACACACACACACACACACACACACAAGTCATGGGATGACTGTTAATATCGTGTTGGTCCTCCTTTTGCCCGGCGAAGTGCAACAACTCGATGTGTCATGGAGTCCACAAGTCGTTGGAAGTCCTCTGCAGGAATATTGAGCCATGCTGTCTGTATAGACGTCCATAATTGTAAAAATGTGGATGGTGCAGGAGTTTGGGCACGAACGGACCTTTCGATGATGTCCCATAAATGCTCGATGGGATTCATATCGGGCGATCTAGGTGGCCAGATCATGCGCTGGAATTGTCCGGAATGTTCTTCAAACCAATCGTGAACAGTTCTGTCCCGGTGACATGGTGCATTGTTATCCATAAAAATCCCATCGTTGTGTGGGTACGTGAAGTCCATGAAAGGCTGCAAGCGATCTGCAAGCAGCTGAACATAACCATTTCCAGTCAATGATCGGTTCAGTTGCATCAGAGGACCGAGTTCATGTCATGTAAAAACAGCCCACACCATTATGCAGCCACCACCAGCTTGAACAGTGCCTTGCTGACAGTTTGGGTCCATGGCTTCGTGGGGTCTGCGCCACACTCGAACTCTACCATCAGCTCGTAACAACTGAAATCGTGACTCATCTGACCACGCCATGGTTTTCCACTGGTCTAGGGACCAGTCGATATGCTCACGAGCCCAGGAGAGTCGCGGCAGGCGATGTCGTGCTGTCAGTAAAGGCACTCGAGTCGGTCTTCTGCTGTCATAGCCCAAGGAAGACAAATTTCGCCGCACAGTCCTATCGGACTCGTCCCTCGTACGTCCCACATTGATTCCTGCAGTTATTTGACGAAGTGTCGCGTGTCTATTAACATTGACCATTCTACACAGACGTCGGCGATCTCGGTCGTTAAGTGCAGGTGGTCGCCCACTGCGCTGTCCATGATGGGATGTGGTGCCTGAAATTTCATACTCTCTGCATACTCTTGATACTGTGGATCTCGGAATGTTGAATTCACTAACGATATCCGCAATGGAATGACCCATGCGTCTAGCTCGAACTAACATTCCACGTTCAAAGTCTGTTAATTCTCGTCGTGCCGCCATAAATCACGAAAAACCTGTTCACATGAATAACTTTAACACAAATGAAAGCTCTCGAAAACGAACTGCGCTTTTATACTTTTTCGCTGCGATACTACTGCCATCTGTATATTTGCATATTGCTATCCCATGACTTTTGTCACTTCAGTGTACACACACACACACACACACACACACACACACACACACACACACACACACGGCGTTACTTTTCAGCACATTTGCCACATTTGAGAAAAGTAATCCTTTTTAGATGCCTTTTGCGTTTAGAAATTTACAAACACCAAGGTAAACAACGAATTAAGACCAAAAGGCTGCTGCTGCCATTCATGTATAAAGACAATTAATGGAACAGGATGATTTATTGTAAAACATTCTGTACAATTAATCTAACGATTTATCTCGATACATCTCAACTTAACATCTTCCGAATGATCCTCCCTCATCCATCAAGTAATTACTCCTCTTTCAAGGGGCACAAAAGAGCGGCAAAATGTGATTATGTTAATACAGAATTTGCATGGAGAGAAGTCAGTAACTATTTTTCGAATAATTTGAAAATGCTCGAAGGCCGTTTTAAAAGAAGCGGCATTTAGCAAAACAGGTCAAAGGACACACCCGAGTGCACGAAAACAAGAAACCATTGCAGAGTGCCGATTTGTATATTGTTCTGTCCATTATCCAGTAATAAATGGATCCCCTTTCTTGGTATGCTGGCATTCCTGGAAGGCTAAGAAGTAGATTATTTATCCTCCGAATTAAAATAAACGAGAAGATGCTTGCAATGACAGTTAGTTCTCAGAAAGTGTTTTAGTTGTAGAATTTCGGAATTCTACAATGGGAATAATTTAGAAATGACTTTTAAAATAAAATTTTAACGCTCATGATGATACTCTGATGATATTTATATACATACACATAT
>JAPMOQ010044499.1:1231-15681 GCA_026543055.1 Argiope trifasciata
ATTGAGTTAAAAACTAAAGTCCTCGAGAATCTGAAAATCTGTAGACATCTGATCTGTCGAGCCGGAGAATGAAACTAGGCAATTCTGGATCACTTTCTTTTGATTTATTTTTGGTTAGAGCTACTATGCGTTTGAAAGTGAAAACACTGGAAATATTGTGGTTTGATATTAGATTACTAACGAGATTTGAGGTAGCTACAAGAGTTTTGTGATCCTTCATTCCTATATAATAGTCTAAGCTTTGTGGTCATTCACTCACATAAGCTAATTTGTGTCATTTTTAGTTAAAAGCTGTGTTGAGTTTTGAAACAATGTTTCAATTTCAAAATGTTTAAAAGCGCGCGAAAAGCTGGTTTTCAGCAATGCTGCAACCGAGTTGGGTTGGTTGTGTGTGGTTTATTGGCTCAAGACCAAAACCTGGCCAAACTGCTCCAAGCATATGGTAAAATTATAACAGTCATTTAAAACAACACGATTTTAAAAGCAGACTTAAGTCATTGAAACCACTTGAAATGTATCGAACACACAAGTATTAAAAAAGAACGATTTTAACGTAAGACAGGTAAAATTGGCAAAATGGCTCGAAAATTTCCAATGTAAGCAAAGAGCATAGGTTATCAAATATATTGTAAAAAACAAATGACTTTCAAGTAATTAAAAAGATTTGGATGGAATGTTTCATCCATCAAATCACGCAAGGTCACAGATAAGGAATTTTAAAAAAATTGGTGATGGGAATTAAAAGAAGGAGACTCGATCGAAATATGCTTAACAGTAACATAAGTATGACAAATGGAACATACGGGTGCGCTTTCTCCAAAAATGAGGTGCTTATGTGTGAAACGTGTATGTCCTGTACGAAGCCGAGTCAATTTGACGTCAAACTCTCTTATAGGGTGGACTGGCCACAATCCAAAGGAATGTTTGATGGAATACAATTTATCATGGGTATGCAGTTCCCAACTCCGCTGCCAAGTTGAAAAAATATGTCTAATTAATGCTCTCTTTGCATCGTCATATGGCACAACCGAGTTGAGAGAGATAGTAACTGATAAAATGACGATAGTAGATTTGATTATTATTTTAAAGAAAACTGAGAAATTCAAAGATGAACTAGAATTTATTCCTACTCTCATAGAAGGGATACTTGAAGAACGGAAAATAGAGACATTCAAGAAAAATAAACAGTTAGAATTGCAAGCAGAATAAATCGATTTGGAGAGAACAAAAGCTGAAATAGAATGGAAGCACATGGGAACAGTTAAAAGCACAAATAAAGAAGATTCAGAAAATAAAACTGAGCAATGTGATTCTCTGGATTGGCTAATAAACATTTTTTTAAACTTTAATGATTAGAGCTCTAAATCTCTTTAAAAAATCGCTTTTTTTTGCTTTGCTTTTTTTTTTTTGGAAATAGCCTTTAATTCTTTTGTAGATGAGAAAGCTTCGAATGTCTTTTCGTATATCTACTATATCTATACTTATAATAAAGCTCAATGTGTGTGTGTGTGTGTTGGTGCTCTGCAGGTAAGACCGTTGGACCTACAGCTACCAAATTTGGTACATGTATACCTTGGAAGTTTGGAATGTGCACCTCGGAGCTCTTTTTTTCGAATTTTTAATTAGAATTTGAATTCATTAAAATTAAGAGGAATTTCCCGCTATAACTTCCGAAAATATTATCGCACAAACATGATTTTTACATCAATTTAAAGATTAAAAAATTAGCTTTTTAATGGTATCAGAGTTTTAATGTATAACTTAAGCTTCTATTTTTAACGAATTTTTAAAGAAATATTTTGACCATGTTTTTTTGAGCACGTGATTGGATAAAATAAAAGAAAACAATGACGGAAATTCAAATAAAAAAAAAGCTATAATCGTAAATCAAGTCTAAAGAAATGATACTTTTAGCACGTGGCTGGATAAAATAAAAGAAACATAAAATGTGATATTTTCTAAAAAAATAAATTCAAAGCCAAGGTTTCTATAATCGTTTGCAACATCTAAATCATTTATTCAATATATTTTTTTTCCTTGTTCGCTTTCTTTAAAAAAACATAGTATTTAATATTTTGGCAGCATCACGGAAAAAAACATTTTTAATTTAAGGCCAATCAATGCCTGGATTTACTTCAAGTCTAATGACTATGTGACTTAATTGAAAATTTTAGAACGCATTACTCATGGCGAACCAGCTGGTCGCCAAAGGCGGCTAGTAAACAATAAAAAGAGTTGTGTGGTTACGATAAAATTAAGAAAATTGTACCAAGAAAGTTCGGACCCACCCCTCAGCTGTGCCTAGAGCAATTCAGGAAAGCTAGTAGGGGGCAAATGGAACTCAAGAGGCAATTTACATCACGTGTGAAAACTAGTTTTGATTATTACCTAAAATGGTGAGAAATGTCCGATTTTGAGAAACTAAAACAACTAATTTTATCAGACAAATTGTTCCACACACTGGATAAAGAAAGCGCGTCCTGTCAGCGTGAAGCAAACCAGACAGTTTGTTTTGTTTTTTTGGCGGGGATTAAACCGAGTTTTATTTTATTTTTTTATTCTTTGTGTAAACGAAATGCAAAAATGATGCGTCATCATTTTCCTTTATTTATTTTTTTTTCCTAGAAATTCTGAGTCATTGCATAATGAGTGTGAAACCAGGGCGAGTGGGCGGAAATTTTCTTCCTCCTTTGA
This sequence comes from Argiope trifasciata, assembly GCA_026543055.1. Classification (NCBI taxonomy): domain Eukaryota; kingdom Metazoa; phylum Arthropoda; class Arachnida; order Araneae; family Araneidae; genus Argiope; species Argiope trifasciata. The sequence continues at coordinate 3,926 of JAPMOQ010044499.1, forward strand.
GAGTTCCTACCTCCTCCCTACCCCATCGGGAGAGAGTCTTGCCTTTCGTCAGATGCCCCGATGTTTCAACCAGCTGTCACTGATCGAAAGAATAACTCCGCGCGGGAAACAATTCAAACAAAAACTGTTCTGCTAACTTCCGTGAATTGCTTACTAAAAGACGACGGAGGAAATCTTCATACCTTTTTTGCCGATAAGAAATATATTATCTAACACTCGAACTAAAATACTGTGTTAACGGTATTTTTATCCATTCTTTGAATATTGGGGTTCGACTGATAAACGACATGAAATTTTCATAATTCATATGGTGAAGCACTAAAACAGCTATAAAATATTTCGAAATGAATAAATTACTTATTCTCTAATTCGGAAACTTCAGAACATATCGAGAAATTATTATGCTAAATATAAACAAAAAATATTGATTAGATACCATATTAATAGAGTCCGAAAATAAATTTTATCAAAGATTAGGATTTCAGAAAAAAGCATCTAAAAAAAGCTTTGAAACTTACGTAAATGTCTAATTTCCCAAAAAAATAGGATACAAAATTCTAGTGATACTATAAATAAATCTGATCAAACGTAAAATATTAAATTTTAAAAAAATCGTCATTTCGGAATAGAATTATGTTTTTAACGTATTTACTTATCTTTTTTCCAAAATATAGAAGTAACTGCTACTAATAGCATAAGGGCATTGAATCCTTTAATAAATAAATTAATAGGATTTTGAAAATGCAGCGAAAAAAACCAAATATCGAATTTCTACGAATTTTGCTTTGGTGATGTCGTATCCGTGTTTCCACGGAAAGGGGGTGTAGTAGTTTCTTGAGGGTAAAGACTCTGAGCACCCAGACGGCAAAAGTCTGACTTCGAACTCAAATGAAGCTGAAACCCACACATGCGATTGCACAACCCCTTTTTACAGGGGGAGGGGGGGGGGCTCATTCATACATCTCACAGATAGAACAATGAACAACCATGCCTAATCGGGACTCGAACCCGGGATGCCCAGATCACGGGGAACACACGCTACCCCTATGCCAGGACGCCAGCGAATTTTGCTATGAAATTATTAAATGATTTATGTTTACCTGAAGCAGATAGTTTACATATTTCAAATATTTAAATTGTTTATTAATAAATTTATGTCGGTCGGTTATGAAAAAATCAGACTGTACGAAAATTTTCATCTGAACGTCTGTTGTATAGAGCTCTCGAATTCGGCATGCTTCTCTCTTGAGTATTTTTTCAGGCCTTTAGTAGATTCTTTGCAGGTAGCTCATGGAAAACCGGAACGAATGTGTGTGACAACCATTAAAATAGGGATCGGGGATCGTCAAATAAGTGATTGAGTAAATACAGGAAAGAAAAAATAAAAATGAAGTGATAAAGAGTTTCGGTTGTTACAACTGTTACTTGAACTTAGTAGCGCCAATAACTACTAAGTTCCAGTTTTTTTTAAGCGGTTAGGCATGATCTATTCTACTCTATATCTATACTAACAATAAAGATGAATGTTTATGTATGAGCAAGCGCGTGTGTGTTTGTTGACTCCAAAGTTGTTTGACCTACAGCTAGCAGGTAGGGAACATACGTACCTTAAACAGTGGGAATGTGAGCTTTCCTTCGCGATGTCAGATTTTTTAAAATTTAAATTAATTAAAAAATTAAGCTGAATTTTGCCTTTTTTCCACAATAGCTTCTCTTAACATTAATTAATTAATAATTAATAACAAAGATTAATTCCACAATGTTGCATAATATAAAAAATGATCTTTTTAAAGGTACTTTTTTAATAGTCTAGCAATTTTTTGCTGAATTTTCGTAGGGGCAGCGGTGGCCTGGTGGCAAGGTCTCGACTTCGGAACCGGAGGGCTGCAGGTTCGAGACTCGATTCCACCGAAGAACCGTCGTGTGAGTGGGTCTCTTGCACGTTAAATCTGTCAGGCCAAACGTCCTCTCGCTGGTGTGGCGTGGTGTGGAGAGGGGGGTGCCAGTTCAGGTGTCGTCCTCGTCATCTGATCGTGGTTCAAAATGACGAGGTCCGTCCCAAAATAGCCCTCGTGTTGCTTTCAAACAGGACGTTAATATAACTAAGCTAAACCAAACTAAACTGCTGAATTTTCGCATATTTGAAAAAATGTTGATTGATTTATAAAGACAACTTTCAATGTTTCATCAGATGATTTCATGCCTTCATTTTCTTGCTGAAAATGAAAGAAGAAAAATTCTGAATGATATCTGTGAAGTTTGCGAGGTAAGAAAGTGAAGCTACAATATCACAAAATTTAGACTAAAGATGAATGAAAGATGCATGCCTCCATAGCGCTGCGATGTCATGGGAGCACCTCCATTCGTAAGAGTTCTGTACACAGTAAACAGAATCCAAGAAAGGCAGTTGAAATAACACGGCTCTGATGTCAGACAATTGGGAAAAATCAAAGAAATGAAAATATATAAGAAACGTATTTTCTGAAATAAAACATAATTAGTACTTCCTTTCGTCGCCAATTTTATGCCAACAAAAATGCCAAAAGATTTTAAATAACTTAGTTATGTACTTTTTGTTATACAAAATAAAAAAAAAATGTATTGCAATCGCCAAAAAATTCGAATTGGCGATTTTTACGAATCCCATTGTTTTAGCGCTCCTTGAGTTCAAAAAATTCATTTAAAAATGTCCGGTAATCTGTGACAAAGTTAACTATAAAACGCTTTAAGTTAAATGAATGAAATTTGTCGTATACAATTTGGAGCACAAGGTGTCTGTTTGGTCTTTCGAAATGAAGATAATTAGATGGATTAAGTTACGCGCTCATATTTATCATAGCAAGTGCAGACACCTGCAATTTACCAGACAAATCCAATAAGCGACCCTAAACATTTATTTAAACGTATCAAATTGAGTTCGTTACTTTCGAAGTTCACGCGTGAGTTCTGCGTCGAATTAGTTTTTCAATGGATTGGTGAAACATGCAGTCTAATTTCGGATGCTATTAACTGCATGTCAGGTACCAATCGCCAAAGTGCCTGCCAGGGAGCTTACGGCAGATTAAAAATGTTTTGGCCCATGATAGCTCATTTAAAAGAAAACATAATCGCATGGAAATCAAATACAAAATCTTGGACTGTATCACCTTTGCTTTATTTTGAACACTCTCTGGAACACACTAGATTCATTCGGCCATTTGATGGTGCTACAAAATTTATAGGTAGAGCATTCTGCTGACTCATTAACACCAACAACTAAAAGCCACTACATTTCCACCAAAGGTCAATATTTCATAACTACCGTACGCCAATTCCATGTAAGACATTCCCTGAAAAGATATATTAGAGATTATGCGAGAAAGTTGTCAAGAGACCATTCCCGCTTTTTAATATTCCAACAAGCGTGCTCTCTTTAACAACAAGGAATGTTGCGCATATTTCCCGCATATGCTGTTATGAAACATGAATTTTTAATGCATCTTAAGTGGGCAATGATTGAACTCGATTCACCTTTATTTTAAATTAAAAATACGGCTGTAATCCTTTGATATAAATTATTGAATTATTTTAAAAGCTGATTTATGCCAAAGTAATTTTACGTTTCGATTGCCTCCCCCCCCCAAGAAAAATATCTACTCGTAAATGGTGAGTGTTTGGCATGCATTTAAAAGTTTAATTATGAAAAGTAGATTGCAATGAGGTAGAACTAAGATCCTTTGTGTTGAGTGTGTCAATAATCGTTGCACCTCATTGAATGCATTGGAAAGTTTTAAATCTTCTCAGCATGGAAATAAGTTTCTCTTCCAACGTAACACATTTTCATTTAGTTCACTCTAAGTTCTGACAGTTCTTTCAAAGCGGTCAATGGCGCAGTTTAGCCAAACATGGCGCCAATAAACTACACAAACCTAAAGCGATCAAATTTTTGAACCAAAATATGTTTCGCACTTAAATAGGCACCACTAAATGCTCGTTTAAAAACAAAACAATGATAAATGAATGAATGCATCTCGTCCTGAAATAGAAATTGTTTCCCACTCCTGTCAACAGGGCCGGCTATGTGGGCGATGCGGGCCCCGCGTCTCAAGGGGTTCCCCACCGTGATTAAGAATTAAAACAGTGTTCGGAACAATAATGATATTGCACATACTAAAAGTCTACAAGCTTGTTTCCATGTGGCTGGCTGACTGAAGCCTTTATTTGGCAAAGATGACAGTGATATCTGTAAAAAGGCGGAAAAAGTTCGTCGATATCTATACTTGTAATAAAGCTCAATGTGTGTGTGTTGGCGCTCTACAGGTCAGACCGTTCCACCTACAACTACCACATTTGGTACATGTATACCTTGGAGATCGGGAATGTGCACCTCGGAGCCCTTTTTTCGAATTTTTAATTAGAATGTGAATTAATTAAAATTTAAGCAAAATTTCCACATTCTTCCTCTATAACTTCCGAAAAAAATATGATCGCACAAACATGATTTTTACATCAAGTTAAAGATAAAAAAATTAGCTTTCTAATGGCATCAGTGTTTTAATGTATATCTTAAGCTTCTATTTTAAACAAACTTTTAAAGAAATGTTTTAACCATATTTTCAACAATATATTTCAGATAAAACAATAAAATTTAATCTGCAAGAGAATTCAAAGGGAAATTGCAGATTCAAAGGGAAAAAATTAAATTTTGCCACCGTGTTGCCATCATTATGACGGAAGTTCAAATTTAAAAAAAATCAACTGTTACTGCAAGTTAAATATAAAGAAATGCAACTTTTAGCACGTGACTGGATAAAATAAAGTAAATATCTTATTTGTAAAGTGTTTTACAGCTCATTGGGGCCGCAGGCCCCACCATCTGTAAATCTTGTGATATAGGACTTAAGTGAAAATGGAACTGACCTTATTTGTTTAATGTGTGCATCATAAAATGATTTGAATCATGAAAAGAAATTAAATGGTACTGAGTAAATTGAGAAAAAAAAATAAGAAAGAAAAAAAAAGTGTGATGGAGATAACTTAGGGGGAATTAAAGGGCGAGTGAACAGCGTGGTCTAAAGTAAATATAAAGTGGGATAATTTCTTTAAAAAATGCAAGGCAAAGGAGTCTATGATCGTTTGCAATATTTAAATCATTAATTCAATAAATTATCTTTATTTATACAGGATATGCATTCGAATTCCGGTCGAATGACCATTTTGTAAAATATTATTAATAAGCATATACATTGTTTAATACTATTCATGTGATCTAAAGGAAGTAAATAATTACATTTTATGTAGCTTGAGTCAAACAATGCTTTTATGAATAATGAGTTTTAGATTTCTTCATACTTTGCTCTGTGAGCCATATTTTACAAAATATTTTCATTAATATTTTAAATAGAAGTTACTACATCAATCAGTCTTCTAAATCAATCATTAAAACTGACTGATTTATAAAATTAAGTAATATTATTAGGAAAACGTGTTCTTTTAGATCTTTCCGCCCATCATCTTAAAGAAAATATTAATGTTCGGCCAATCAATGCCCGGAATGACTTCAAGAATATGTGATTTAATTGAAAATTTTAGAACGCATTACTCATGGCGAACCAGCTGGTGGCCAAAGGCGGCTAGTTTATGAATAATAAAATCCCCATCAGACATGTTAAGACAGAGCGGCGTGCCTGGCAGCCAGAAGTCGAGGCTGAAGCTGGGTTTAAAGGTTGTATGGCTCTTTCGTACACCCATATGCGTATGACTTATAAAACTGTCAGTCAATGGTCTCGTTTACAATGGGATTGTGTTACTATAACGGATGAGTTTTAGAAGAGGCTGCAACAGTTTAAACGTTATCTGAAAGTGTCAGATTTTTCGAGAGTTAACATGCTTAAGAAAATTTCGAATGCTTAATGTTGTTTAATACCATTTCATCCGATACTTTTATGAAGCATGAACTGCTTTTCAATGAGTTTCAAAAATGTATGATAAAAATCAATGACGAATGATATTTCTTCCATAAAAATACTATATCGACTTTGGAACAATAATCTAGATTTTGGTAAATGAATTATTTTGCATGAATATAACAATTTTCATTAAACAAAAGAGTTTTGGTTTCATTAGTTTTTGTTTCATTTTTTCTTGATTTGTTTGTTTAATTCAGTAAGTTTGAACACTGAAATGTATGTTACTTAAATATAGGAACTTTAAAAAAGATTGTTTCTTAAGGGCAATTAAATGATGTTAAAAGTATTGAAATGATTTGTAAGATGGGAATAGTTATAAAGACAAATCTTGAAATGAGTTTAATAGTAAGAAATTATTTCAACTACGAATGTTAATTTTCCGTGCTATATAAGTTTTTTTTAAATTCTAGATTAGAATGCTTTTACAAATTTAAACTTTTCTGTTTATCATTGTAGATTTAATTTCAATGTTGTTACATTTAAAAAAAATCTGCTCTGATAAGATAAATTATTTGTTCATTATATGACTTTGCATTTTGCATATGAAATATTCTAAGAACACGGTGCATAAAATAAGTAGCTTACTAAATCAGAAGTATATTAATATTTTGCTAACTGATCTTTTTTATCTGCGAAAATTTGTAGGTGATATTAGCTGAATTCAAATTTAATTTTCTTCTAGTCGCTCTATTTATTTAACCCTAATACAAATCTATAGATAAAATATAAAACAGAAAAAAAAATATTTACATTAATGTACGTAGTAATAAATTTACATTAATATATGCAGTATATGTTCTTCAAAAACTTTAATTTTTTTATAGATCGTTCTCGTATGTAAAATAAGCCATTAACAATAGTATTGAATGAAGTTCTGGTAATATACCCTTGAACAATATACACCTACACCTTTCTTGAGATTTTTACAGATTAGCTATGCGCTTTTAACCATATTTTAAACAATGTAATTATTTCTAATTTCAGAAGAATTCATGGCCATTTTAAACCTTCCAGGGGCCCTGTGATAATGCAAATCTAGAAACAACCTATTCTATATCCTCCAAATTTTTTATTGATTTTAATTTAATTTTTATTCAGCAATTTTAAGTTGTAAATTTTGAAATTTGAAGTCCCTTTTTAAAAGGTCAATATAAAATTTCGAGAACAAATAAATTTAGAGCATTAATTTCTTTATTCAATGAAATAAAGTCAGATATTTGTTATTACATTGCATGAGAAACTCTTGCTCTAACATTGAAGACATTTTTAAAGTGATGTTTAATTTCTTCATAATTATATAACATTCACTTCTGTCTCTAATATTTCAAAACTAAACTGCTTTCAAATGAATTATCGTTACATTGATATACAGGTTCCTTATCAAAGCTGTTCTAGGAATGAAATATGCGATAAATTCAGGTTCCAGATTGAATTTTAATTATCTCTTTGACAAATAAAAATTTATGGAGAAAAGCCCCAATTCAACAAAGTAGGTTTTTAGTTTTTAATTTACACTGCAGAATAAGGATTTTTCTCCAGAATTCCCCAATTTTGTAGACTATTATTTCATTTCCCCTAAGTTAATTCAATTTCTAATTTAATTTTTAGTTTGAGAGGAATTTTTCTTTGTTACTTTTTAGACTAATCACTTTTTGTTAAGATTTGTCCTTTACTGATACTCGCCATATTTGAATTTCTTCATTCAGCTAGAATATTATGTTAACTTACCTGCATATGCATTTTGCCATTAACATTTATTATAAGCTTCTTATGCATTCTACTTTTAAAATGTACAGCGTCAATGAAAAAAAAAAGAGAGAGAGAGAGAATACAACGTTTTAAAATTACCTCATTTGTAACAATGTCAAAAAAGACAAAACAATCACACTGAGAATGTTTAAAATGATATTTAATATATTGTAACAGAATAAAAATCAAATAAAAAGTAAATGCGGGCTAAGTTTAAAAAATAGAAAAAAAAATGCTGTCTTACATATTATTATTCCATTTTCAGTTTTAAGATTCTACTAAAATATCCCAAATTTTAATTCTAATTCATAAAATAAAATAAAGACTGTTTTAGGAACAAATAAAGAACTACCAGATAACATACGCAAAGATATACAAAGGGGGGATGGAAAAAATTGATTTTTAACAAGGAAGCATATGCTTTAAATTTGACAGATATCTCCGAATTTTTCGCTTAAAATTATTCAAAAATTAAAGTGAAGAATATTCAGATTTTAATCTAAAAATTTTAATTCATAAAATAAAATTTTCTTCCAAGAATAAAAGTGAATGTATATAATGTGTCTATCAGTCTATTTAAAACATAGACGATTGTGCGCAGAGATACTAAATTTGACACAAGTATATTTGGGAGAAAAAAAAACATTCAATTCAGTGTGTTTAAAAATATTAACACAAAAAATATGTTATATCTAATGTAGATTAAAATCATTAATTAAAATTAAATTAAAAATCATTAATTAAAATTAAAAATCATTAATTTTATTGATTTATCAGTTTTTAAGTTGCGTATTTTTATTCTGCAAAAAGAATACAGATTTTGGATAAGCATGTATATTTTATAGTCTAGATCTTCCGTTTATATCCGTTCCGTTTTTGTCTATATCTAATGTAATATTTTTAACAATCCTTTACATCGCCAGTGACTAAATATAATAAATGCTAAACGCTCTTTTAGCGGATTAAAATTAAATAAAGGATTTTCTTGGGTCAGGCATACGGGTATAATGCTTAAATGCTTTTGCTGTACTAAGTATAAAAAAGAAACTGGAAAAATTGTCCTTTTCCTGGAGTAATGAATAGCAAAAACAAAATCACGCATCATTAAATAAATATGCAAATGTTCGGTTGTTTTTGTTTTTTTTACTTAGATAAAAATCTAGGACCCCAGATGGTTTTTTGCACCCGGGTCCCTTCACAGAGAAGGCCGACTCTGCCTGTCTGATTGGACAGAAAACTTCAACTACGTTTTCCTCCTCCAAACCCATTCGTTAAATTTCTGAATAAATTATGCCGGTCTATGTTTTGACGTCACGCGTGCCTCGCGCATGCTCGTTTGTTCCTGAATTTCGCGCTCTCATGTCGTTTTTGAATCGGAGCAGGTGTTCGGCTTGTTTACGTTGAATTTTATTATGCTGACATTCGAAAGTGGACTTTAGAAAGTACGATTTTATCAATGGAGCTTTTACCTAATCATTGCTTTAACTTTCGGAAGCCGAATCGTAAGTTGATATTTATTGTAACATTTTTCTTTTTCAAGTTCTCTGATTACTGCAATAAGGAGCTTGTTTTTGTGATGCAGTAATTTGTACATTAAGTTATTAATTATTTCACAATCGAAAACTTCTATATATAATAATAATGAATTGACATTAAAGAAAGATCATTAATTTTAAAAATACAGTGAGGGGCCGTTTATGTACCTATTTTTTCAAGGGACCGAAATATTTTTTAATACAACGATGTGTAATCGAAATTTTAATCTTTAATTTTATGTTATTTTACTATTAATGTAATTTCATTAATAAATAATAATTTTAAAGTTTTCAAGTTATTAAAACAATCGAGGATGAAACATAGGGTAAAAAAACTGGTACTGTGGCATCAAATATCAACAACAGGTGTCCGCGTCATCTGACCGCGGTTCGAAATGACGAGGTCGGTCCCAAAATAGCCCTAGTATTGCTTTAAAACGGCCCGTTAATATAACTAAACAAAACAAATATCATCAAAAAGTATTTTCTTTAATTTTATCTGATCCAGCATTTATTTTAGCGATTTTAACGCAAAACGAACATTTCTCTCCCCTCCAATTTATATTTTTAAACAATTTGATAATATAATAATTTTAAGAACATGGATTTATTATGGTATCCGACTACGTTCGAAGAAAAAAAGTTTTGGAAAAACTGTTTAAAACTATGATTTTTAGATACATTGTCAATTATAATACAAATTAGTAAGAATACAAAAACATTATTTGAAACTATTATATATTGTGAAAAATAATGAAATTTGCAGTAAATTTTAGTGAAATTGAACCAAAACGGCTAACTCTACACAAAATGGTAATGCAGCGATCCTATTTTTCTTTGTGCAGAAATTTTAGAATATAATAATGAATGAAATGAACCAAAATCGAAGAAAATTATTGAAATGCAAAGAAGCTATGGGTAGAAATATACGTATATATGCGTTTTTTCCATCAATCCTCAACATACTTTTTCTAAAAACACCTGTAAAAGAAAAAAATAAAATTTTCCTTGGATGACAGGTCAGGCCTTCGTTTTTCTTAGAAAAGATAAACTGTTTTGGAAAGAGGGAAGTCTGAACTGCAAGAAATAACAATTAAAAAAATCGTTATTGTGATCGAGAGTCACTGTTTTTAACGTAAACGGATATCTTAATTTATTAAATATACTGTAGTTTTTTTCATAACATTTTATTGAGCAAATGCATTGACAAATTTTGATGTTTAAAGGCACTCTATCAAATGGTTGAGAAGAGAGGGAAAATCTAAACTATTATGATTTCAGTCAGTTGTGAATTATGAAAATAATTCGCTGGTTAATTTTAGAATGTTTAGAATTGAATTAACAATAAATTATTTTGTAAATTTTTGCTCTTTTGTGTTTATAATTTTGCTTGGTTTATTTGTTTTTTCTTTGTCTTAGATTTGCGCATTTGTTACGTATCGATCAACGACAAAAATGTTTAAAGTTAAACTTTCAGAATACTTCCGTTCTTTTATGCGCATAATATGGTCACTGTGTTTAAGCGCAAAACTGATTATGATTAAAGCTTGTTTAAATTTCTGAAGCGAAAGACAAAATAGTATAATATATTTTTTTTTTTCCAAAGAGAAAAAGGTTGAAATGTTTATATTTGGGTCGGAAATTTCATGTGTGTCAGAACAGATGTCAGTAATTTCAGCCTTTCCTTGTAATCTTGCGTTTATTGAGATATCTCGGATGTGATTTTATTTAGTTTTTCTTGTGAATATTCTATAAACCTTTAGCAGATGTCAGCGCGAGCCCCTAGTTTATAATAACAATTTGTACCGGAAAATCTGGCTTATCTGTTTTTTATGATTTAAAAAAAAAACGAGCAAATCGAACATCTGCATAGCATTGCGCTTTTTAAATAGTTGTTAATGAGAGATGCAGACTGGAAATGTAGATTCCCAAAAGGAACTTTGACCTGCAGTTCGGGACAATTTATTTTGTTGCGTCTGTTGATTAGGAAGCGCGAAATATTTTGTATACTTTCAACGTGTACTGGGTAGAAAGCGGGAGAGACGATTAATGATTCTTTTAAAACATCACGCATGGACGATTTGTCAACTGAGTTTTTTGAGTATTTTAAAGTCTTTTAACCTTTAACTGTTAAGTTATCTTGATGATTTGGGTACACAAATTGTCAAATTTTTTATTGCAAAAATCAAATGTTCAGTACAAAATAAAACATACTTTGTAATTAAATATTGAATAGAGCGCACATTAACTTTTCCCGAGATACATTCGGGTTTGACAAAGAGATGAAGCCGAAATAAACGTCTCCCGATATATATTCGGGTACAAAAATACGATGCAATCAAAAAACATTATCCCCAGGACTACTCGGGCGTGACATTTTCGAACACCAGTGCTGTGTCCAAGATTATCTCGGGCATGACAGTTAAAAGGTTAAAAAATGTGAGAATGCATATGGGTGAGTCTGTCCAAGCAAAACCCTTCGGTTCAGCATTGTTAGAAAGAACTTTGCGTTCGTTAGCAAAGG
>JAPMOQ010044516.1:0-15799 GCA_026543055.1 Argiope trifasciata
AAAATGAAAGGACAATTATTTAATTTCTTTCTAAAAACGTATTTAATTTGATATCCTTGGATAATGTAAGCAAGCTAGAATCTTCAAAGAGATTGCATAATTTGCAAGACAATGAGTACCTCATCTGCTTGAAATCAAGGAAAAAATAATTATTTGCCAGAAAATTAAAGGTCTAATTTTAACAGAAAAATATACCTTAAATATTATATATTATGCTTCTTTTTTTTCTTCTTAACAGTTTGAAATACTTTTTATAACATTATTATTCCACAAGCTTAAAATTTTTTGTTGTTATCAACAGAAAAAATATACCAAATACGATCTTATTGTACCATTAGCCTTAAACCAATTTCGACAAAACAAACAAAATATAATTTGATGGCCCAAGTTCCTGGCTTCATAGAGGACGAAACATAAATTTTTATTTAATCTAGGATTTTAAAGAGACTATAATCATCTCTTTTATAGTCCATTATCTGGACAAAACAGAATTTCCAAACGATTTGCGATTCAGGGCATTTTACATTGATTACTTCTTCTAATATCACTAGGCTTTAACTTGGGAAGTAATATTTTTACAATTCTACCTAACTAATGATATAATCTGATGAACTTTAATTTTTAAACCAAAAACTTATCAATATGATGTATTATTGCAAATTAATTTCATTGACATTTATCAAACTTGCTTTAAAAAAATGAATCATTTTCACAGTATTTCAAATGACTACAACAAATCCGATATACTGTATTCGTATAATTTCTCATGTTAAAATAAACTATTGAAATTTATTAAAATTTCGACTTCTAGAAGTATTCTATGGAGATAGCAAAAAATGTATTGAGAGTTTCTTTTTAACCTCTTGTACATAAATGAAATCAATCAGTGGCAATCATTTGGTCATAATTAGTTAATCAGTCCGATGTAATTTTTTTAAATAATTACCTTAATTTTATTTATATTTTCTTAACGAAGTGCTGTGTGTCTGTGTATATCGTTGATTCGCTGAATAGATTATTAGGCCTAGCTACTAAATTCAGCATAGATATATTTTCGAAAATGGAAACGTACCGCAAAGTCTTTGGAATTTCAAATCGATTTTTGATTTATTAAGAATAATGCGAATCTCTAAAATTTACGAAAATATAGCAACACGTATTTCATTTTGGAAGAACTGTCATTGAAGGGAAACGTATTATAATTTTTAAGACACTAATTCAGGCGTTAGCACAAACTTTACATGAATGTTGTTAGCAATTAAAAAAAACTAAGTAAGAAAAATTCTTTATTTTATCCGAGCGGTTTAGATGAGGAATCAGAACTCAAAACTGCATTACTGCAAAAAACACTATACAGTTGAAAAATGTATTTCCTAGGCATTTAATGACATTGTTATGTCATGGAAGAAACTTTTTTCTTCCTTTTCAAATCCAATTTTTTTCTTGATTAAATTATACTTAAGAGATTAAATACAAACAAAAACCCTGACAAACGCCACAGGCCTATAATGTTTCATAAAAAAAGAAACTGAAAAAAAATTCGGATACTCAAAGATTTATGTGCAAGATAAGCAGATTAGGTATGCAACTATTAAAATAATATAGTTTAAAATGTGCCAGAACTTGATCCAAATACTTTATTGAATGACTAATTAGAATTATTCTAAGCATAAAATAATTGCTTTCAAATGGAATTAAATTTAAAGAAATCGTGTGCAAATACTAACATTTCTGGCCAACTGTGGGTTGTCAAAAGCAGGTAATATTAACAGAAAAAAATTCATACTTGATGCAACATTTTTCCTCTTTTTGGGAAATAACCGAATAAAATGTGAGGAATTTTTTTCTCACTTTATTGAAATCAAAACCTTGCAATCGTTTTTAGCTAAATTATGCTAATAAAGTTTAAATATAAGTGAAAAATTTAATTAATTAATTTCAAAGCTTACAGAAATTTTTAATTAAGTTTTTAAGGTCTTTATTAGTTTTAAACCTCGTCTAACGTTTTGAATATGTACTTCACATAACAACTGAATCATTCAATATTTATTTGAAATTGAAATCATTCTGAACCTGATCTAAATTATATTTATAAAAGAATCTGCATATTTCTATTTTCTAATGAAAATGAATAGCTTGTTTTATGTGAATACGTATTTGTGATTTATAGTCCTGGATGATTGGTTGAACCAAAGTTATCAAATTTATCACAGAAATATCCCAGAAAGTTGAAATATGCACGTTTGAGTATTTTTTGAATTTTTTATTATAAATACTAACTAAACTAAATGAACTAATTAAATTAACTAAAACTTACGCTGAATTCTGCAAATTTTCAATGATAACTTTCGAAAATATTGCACAAAAATAAATTTTAGCCTATATTCAAGATTAAATAATATATTTTTTAGTAATACCAGCTTAATAGCCATGCCTTTTTTTCCTCAATTTTTGGCAATTCTTAAAGAATATATTTTTTTGTCTCATTTTCAATAATAGATTATATAGTATCTTTGAGAATTGGAGGCAAGGTACGAGCACCAATTGTTTTTTCTTTATTTATAACTAATTAAAAAATAACTTAAACAATATATGTTCTTATTGACGAGAAATTAAGGTAAAGATTGCTACTGATATTTCTTCTTGCCTTTTTTTATTGTTGATTAAGGTGCGAAGACACAACTTTTTCTCATGTTAAATTGATGTTAGAAAAATAACACTCTTTAGGTTTCTCTATATTCGACGAGATAGAGATTTGGGGAGTTTCAAATAACCAAATATTCGCCTTGTTCTCGTTGAAGATACCTTATCTCGTAAAGGAGGCTTCATCTGATAGTAAAACTGTAGCAGAAAAGTATATATTTTCCTATGTGGCATCAAGCATCCAAAGTGCGAACTCCACCCTATTTGTGATTTTCACTGAATAAACGTTACCTGCGACCTTAACTTTTCTGGAATTTTTTGATCTACTTATTGTCTATTATCCTTGTTCTAAATCCTTCTTTTGAATTTGACTATTCTCTCTTCTAATATCGATATTGATGTTTTAGCCATGTTTTCTGGTTCCCATTTGTTATTTCTTGAATACTTTTAAACCTTCCCAGTTCTCACACTGCACGCTTATATCAAATTATAAACTATACAATTCCTTATATTTTCAAGATTTTATTTCCCTTCAAACTTTAATATTTTTGCAAATAGGGGTCCTAAACTGCTTTTTTTTTTGTTTTCAGTAATTTACAACCCCTTAGATCATGTTATCAGCACCAAAAAAAACTTTTAAGAATGTGTTTTAATTTGTAAAAAAAATCGTAGTTTAAACATCATTTGTTATTTTTTTGACTAATTTTTTGCAATTTCCAACAGTTCTCCGACTCTATATTTTTGCAATTTTCACCATTTAACCACTTCGCATACAATGACGTGTCGGAGATGTGCATAGAATAATTGAATTTTTAATTTTTAACCTACAGTTAAGTGAAAAGTATTAAATAATTTAAAATGAAAAAAGTCACTTGAAACGTATTATTGTTAAAGGAATTAAAATAATAGTAAATATTCCATGTAGGAAGCTATTAAATTCGTCGTTTGATTAGCAAGTTAAGTAAATTCTTATGTCAAGTGGTTAAACGCCATTTGGGATCTCTTGTTGTATTGTGATTCTTTATCCTTCTGATGCCTACTGACACCCCTCTGAATTTGTCTGTCGAATTCATCAGCACTCTGTATAAATATATGAACAGAAAGAGAGGAAATGTATGACAAAACGATCCGAACAGTGTAAACCTTCTAAAATAATATGAGTTTATCAAATTTGAAATTTAATAATACATTGTCAAAAGCCATATTGACGTATATAATTAACCATTAAAATCAAGTTACACAAAATATTTGTTACATTTTTAACGCCTATTAATTCTAACGAGCAAACTGGTCACCGAAAGTTACCATTTTAAAGTGACTGACAAACCCCAATAACCCTTCTCAGTCCACTAATCTGAAAACTGGAAAGAATATGTGTAAATTCAATCAATTATAATGAAATTAATTATTTTTAACAGTATATAAAAATTGCTTTTTTCTAGGTTTAGTAGAGAAATTTCTGGATATATTAAGAGAAATAATATTTACAATATTATCCTACTGCGAGGGCGTGCTCTTTTAAAATTACGTACAACAATTATCAGTATAGTCTTAAGAGCTTAGAACCATCGTTTTTATATAATTAAATGCACACAAGTCTTCGCTTATAATACATTCCGGCTGCTACAGTGGCATAGAATTATTATCTCAAAATTATTATTTACGATAATTTGGAACAGTACAATTGCTAACTACAATAACTACAGTTTGGAAGCTATTATCTCTACTATTTTGACAAATCTACAAAATTTGAAAGAAATGAAACTCATTGAAATATATATAATTTATGTTTTAATCCAAAATTCGAAACGAAAATTAATATATATCTTTCTCCTTTTAGGAAAACAATTTAAGAGCCGATAAAAGTGGCTGCCTAAGGATTCTTCACCTCCATCAGTGAAAACTCAAAAGATGAAAAGGGTAATTTTTATTTAGTACGTACTTCCTGACTTTAGTGCTTATTTGTTTTGTTGAATAATTTCATTGCTTTTTATTTTGAATAAGCTTTTTGTGATTAACTTAATATTCATATTTTCACCACTCAAGTGATTTAAATTTCAACTTTAGAAAGATTATTAAATGCATTATTTTTATAAATTTATACCTGTTCTGTAAAAATGAAATCATATTATAAGACGTGACGATCCTATAGAAAACGTAAATCTCTATGTTATCTAAGATTTAATTTTATTGTGTCTTATGCAATGCTCACTTTTCTTCCTACAATTCATTTTTTTAGCAACAGACTTCACCATAAAAATGGTGCTCAGCATTTCATTTATAATATTTGAGTGCGTTAAATAATATGCCGGCTGGATTGGAAACTAAATATTAAAATTAGCAAAGAAAAGTAAGCATAATTATTCATTGTAACGAACCTTTAACGATAATTAAATTTTGTTTAACAGCATTAAGAAAACACCAAAGTCTGCAAAAAAAGGAATAAATGAACAATAAGTTTGTACTTCAGTTTACAATAACAGAAGAAAAACATATAAAAATTATCTGAAATATTGAAAAAATATTTCAACACTCCAAGATATTAATGTGATTGCATACCGCATAAAAACATTATAAAAAAGTTTTCAAATTTATGAAAAAGCTTCACTACAAGTAATTTTGTATCATTTTTAATTTAGTCTAAAAATCAAAATGAATATCCCACTATCATAAGTGCACAACACAAGATTTAATAAATTTATTAATTAAAAGTGTATATGAATGCATGGAAAACATAAGAGAATTTAGAATACTCCTCACAAATGAGTGACATGGGCTCCTTTTGTTATACAGCTGAAGTAGCATCAAGTCTGTATCGTATATTGTCAAAGCCGTATCGTATTATTATCAAGTCTAAAATGTGACTCTCGCCAATTTGTATAACATGTCTATACCGTTGCTGGCGATAGCAGGTGTGACACAGGCTTTCAAATCAGTCCTGATCGTTGGACCTGGAGGCCTAAACACGCTGTTTTGTACTAACACCTTAAAGAAAAAAAGTCGCACTGGGTGAAAAATCACACAGAGACATGCTGCACAAAGCTTGGTGAGAAACACATTTCAAACTCGATGTATGCCGTATAACAAAAAGAACGCATATCGAACATTTGAGTTTTTCAAAACATTCAAAATTATTTTATGCTACCTCTGCATATATACTTTTATTGGATAAATTGTTTACATTTAACGTGAAGCGCATCTGAAAGTGGAACAGTTATTTTGATTTGCTCTGTTTATAATTGAAAACTCTACCTCAAACCGCCTGCTCAGTAGAATACCAACAGTCGCATATGTGTCCACATTAATATCGATAGAGAACACATATAAAGCGGTCTTTTATAAAAGTAGAATTCTATGTTGAAATATTTTTACAGTCACATATATCAAAGTTGATAACAGATGAAACTCCTTTTTACTTAACTGATATCAATGTTAGCATCCGGATTTCGTTTTGAGATCAACTGTGTATTTAAAAAAATATATCTTATATATCCCAAAGGACATAAGGTAATGTGAAATTCATTGATAAATGGCAAGCGCAGTTGCGTTTACCTTAAAAATATATGTTCAACGACAATCGCATGTTTTTTGTTTTCAATATGACATTTTATTTCGCGATGCGTAATCTAAAATATATCAAGAAACTAAATCAAAATATTTTTAAATGCTTTTGTATATTATCTTCCATTAAATAAAAAAATTAAATAATGAATTAATCAAAACTTTATCAACAGTTATCCTTTTATAATATTAAAACTTTTTATGTTATTCTATCACATTTGTCATTTAAGAAAATAGTTTCCTCTTCGGTTAGTTAACTTTTGTTTAGTTGATTTCCACAAAATGAAATTTTCAACACATGTTTATATTATTTTGTCATACTCTGTCTGATTTGTAGTAAACTTTGTAAATAGCAAGTCAAAAATTGCTTTTATAATTTAATTGGTTTCTTTGGAGACCATACGTAATCTGGGAATAATGCTTGTTAAAAAAATCAAATCAAACATTTGTGTAACATTTTCTTAAAGGCTTCATCAATAAAATATTTTTATACTTCAAATTATGATAGGTATGCAACTCATATCGTTGTAGAAGTGTGTAGGCACTATTCGTTTCTTAAATTTTCTGTCTATATGTATATGCATCCAATTATACCACAGAAAAGAGCCGCGGAATTTTAAAATGGGCACATTCTAAAAATATTTCACCATTGCGTGTTTCTGAAATTAAACTGTAAATGAGGACAAAATGAAATTTTCATTGAAAGTTGAAATTTTACAAAAAACTAAATCATACTTAAAATGGAAAAAAAGCTGAATCCTAATATCTATAATCATAAATAATGCATAAAACACGAAAAAGCAACAATAGGAAACGTTTTGGGTTTCAATTCAACTAAGAAATATATTGTTGCAAAATAAGTTTAAATACATACATTTTTAAAATTTAAAAAAAAAAACATTTGAGTTCAACAATGTTATTATCATTGTGAAGGTGATTTTTGATTTAAAAATTCGTTTTTGGAAATTATGAAGATGAAGACGCTAACATATCAATTTGTAATTATAATATACAAGATATACAGCTAATATATCAAAATTGAAAAAACCAGGATTTTCTTTAATCTTATAACCAATATGATTCAATTTTTATCCTCAAAAGAATATATTTGCAAAATTTGATTGCATCATATCACGATAGTGATACGATCACTTGTAGTGCATTATGAACACTTACATACACATTCGTCCGTATTATTAAGTTCAATTTCCATTAAGTTCCATAGAGTTTTACATTCGGGTCTTTCTACTACTCATAAAATGTGAACTAAGTGAATGTGAATGAATAAAATGTGATCTTTAAAATTATCTTGTGTTAAGAAATGTTATCTTTAAATTGTTCTAAATATTCCTTCAAAATAAAGCTATATAATCTATTGTTATGCACAAGAATTAAAAACATTTCATAACGAAAGATTATTTATTGTTCTGTTTTATATTAACTTTAATTCAAGTATCCTTAATGATTTTATTTTAAAAAACAAAGTTCCTGTTACAATATAATTTGTGACTACTTTTATCATAAAACTTATTCATTTAGTTATAAAGTCAGAAAAGATATTAAATTATCTTCGAAAAAATAAATAATTAAAGGGATTTAAGTATTGATTCTATAAATAACTGTGTGAAGTTTTTATATTACTCTATTAGAAGAATATTTTGCAATAATAATAATTTCGTCCATAATTTTGAAGCAATTAATAACATAGAACATAAAGAAATAGAAATTTTCACTAACTAACACATCACTGATATAAAGTAATAAATATTGCATACTTTGAAAAGGTGCTTAAATGTTTCATAATAAACTGCTTTATCATGTGTGGCATGTTTCAAAAATTGTAATCTGCCAACTAATCATTCATTTTAAGCTTATGCTAAATTTATCATTTGAATCAATAAGATCAAATATTTTAATAAATGATTTTAAAAATCAATGTTATTTTTTATATCGATGTAGTTGGTTCAAATGCTCGAATTGTGCTTCAAGAACTGTATTATATCGTCTATTAACAATACAAGAGTAAAATGTAAATGTGCGTCAGTAAATCAAATAGTTTAATCGTCAAAATTGATTTAGAACTAATAATTATAGCAGAAGTATACATCAAATGATGGAAATATCTATGTAGCAGCGATTTTTTTTTCAAAATTCAATAAAAATATTGATTAAAATGTTTTAATTAAATTTATATATGAATTAAAATTTTAAAAAATTTTCTGAATAGCTTTCAAAAACGTATCTGAACAAAACACAGTATTTTAAAACATATCACAAAAAGTGTTCTTTTATGTGTCACGATCCAATCAATTTACTTTTGCAGATTTTTCACGAATTTTGTTAATTAAAAAAATATCCATTAATGATTTTTAACAATAGATTTCATTGCTGCTATGAAATTCGAATCGTTTTAATTATTTCATGGAATATCCAATCGTGGGATTTTCTTCTGTTGTTGAAAACGAAGTTGGAAATATTCTTATAATGATCTACGCATTTTGCATTTTGAAATGAGGAAGCGAAATTATACTTCCATAAATGGCAGTGTGCCTTGTGATGTGACACTTTTTATGCCACTTTGATGGCATGAGATTAAACTCGAATAGAAGAGATAATATACAGATGCAGAAAAAAAGGAATGACGCAGATTTATTTTACCAGCGATTATCTCATGTGAAAAATAAAAATACCGTTTTAAAGGTAGAAATCATATATAGAAGATGCGATATGAATGCATCTTGAATTAATATAGCGATATGAATGTATAAAATTTAAGTTTAACATTAGAAAGTCAAACTTTTGTCCCCTCCTAATTTCGGAATGAAAGACTTAAACTAATAAAACTCAGTGTCTGAAAATAACTTTTGATGCATTTTTAAAATTTGATGAGAAAAATGGTGTTGCATATAAAGATTTTGAAGTTTACTCTTATTTTAATATGCAGATGACCCCCACCCCCCAAATTTTAGTTGAAAAAATCTTTAAGAATACATTAAGGTCTTTCAAATGACACATTTTCCATAATGAATCAAAAAACCTATCATCCAGCTTTATTCTGGCTCTAGAACGATTTCAGTGTAAAGCTGGGATAACTTCTTTTTATCCACAATTGTATTTAACACTTTTAAGGATATTAAAATAAAATTGTTATATCTGTCACAATTTGCTTTAACTACTTTATTGAGAAACGACATGATCACCATATCATCATGGACATAATTTATACACAATAAGTTTAAATAAATAAAACACAAACAATATATCCTGTGAACCATCTATTCTAAAGGTGGCTATGAGTAATATTTCGCTGCTCACCTGAAACCCAATTCATTTGAGCAGTGAATTTACTTATTTATGCTCATGTAATTTAAACTTTCAATATTCTACTTTTCAACACTCTAGTAAAGAATTATAATAACAAAAAATTTTATGTGCTCTTATTTTTTACATTTGAAAGATAATAAAGAAATGTAGAACCTATATACATTTATATATTGTCATTAATTGTGGATGGCAAAGCTCATATTTTTTTGTCGTGTCCGTGTTTCCACGGAAAGAGGGTGCAGTAGCTTCTGAGGGTAAAGACCCCTGAGTACCCAGAGAGCAGAAGTCTGACTTGTAGCTCAAATAAAGATGACACCCACACATTCGCTTGCACAACCCCATTTTACAGGGGGGCACATTCACACGCCTCACAGACAGAACACAGAGTAACAACCATGCCCGAACCGGGACGGCAAAGCTCATGTTAAAATTTAAAAAAAATAAAACACTTGTTTGTTTAACTTCATCGCATAATAAGAAACATATTAGCAACGTATTTTAAAAAATAACTCTACTAACAAATCATTTCAAATAAGTAACCGATGTAAAATATTAATGTAAGAATTACAAATCGAATTTCCTTACATAGTTTACTTGCTTTTTCACTTATTCCCTTCACATATATATACATGATTCTAACAGTGATTCTTTTTATTTAATCAAATTTAAAGATACAAAAGAAATTTCTAAAATTTTACATGGTTTTTTTAACACAATTGCCTTTGCAGGGCCTTCGAAAAAAATAGAATAAGAGAAATGTATAATTACGTTTCATTTAAAATTATAGTTAAAAGGCAAGTATTCAAATTATTTCTTTATTATTGAAAGATAAATACATGCAAATAAATTTTACTGAGCAATAGTGTAACTAATATGCAAATTCAGAGAATTTACGATAATTCGACACCAGCATCTCATAATTTACTTCAGAATTATAAATATATAATTTTAATATTTATAAAAGATACATGTAATTTCATACGCAATATCAGTGGTAAGTAAGAGACTGTAAGGACATAATGAGTTGCCACAAATTTTTCTAATACTCATAACCATATTACAAAGCAGATTGAACTTTACCTCGGACAATCTGTCAATTACACCCTAATAATATCTTTACTATAAAATGTCCCATATTGTTCACTCAGGTATAACTATTGTAATTATTTGCAAAAAAAAATCACTTTTCACTTTTCTAGTATATTGTTGAAAATGGCATCAATTTGTAAAACATCGGTAAACAGTAACAAGAAACTTAAGTCAATATATCATCCACAGTTTTAAAATAGACTTACAAATCCTTGTAGCACTTTTTAATATATAAAAGGTTATTATTAGAGAAAAAAAGGACAGAAAATCCTTAAATTATCCACACAAAAATTAAAATGCTTAAAATAAATTTGTCTTTTAAAGAAAAGCATATCAGGGCTTAAAAAGAAATTCCGTGTTAGATACAAAAAACAGATGAGAGCGTAATTACATATATTAAAACAAAAATGAACTTCTCACATAAACCAGAAAATGTTCATTTACCATCAGTTAAAGTATAATCACAACAAGTTGTTATAATATCAGTTTTTAAAAAGAAATTCTGTCCCAAAAGTCTTTAAAAACTATTTAGATTTTTAAATTTATATTCACAAGCTACCTTAAATCATCAAATTCTGTCGCATTGATTAGGTTCCAATTAAAACCCGTTATTCATATTATTCAGATTAACAAAGAGTAATATGGAGCTTTATGAGTCATTATAATCATTGTAACAAATCCATGTGTAATTTTATAACTAAAAACTTATTTTAAATTTATTTTTTCAAATAAGTAAATTCTTGCACAACCTTATGAATCATTCTCACATAACTTGAACAGTTAGTTTTATTATCAAATAAAATGCAGATTTTATCATCATGACTACATAATATTCTCTATGTTAAAAACAATTCTGTTAACTCTACACAACTGTTCTCTCAAAATGTGTTCTATATTTTAAGCCTATACTATCTCTCTATCGCTATATTCACTCCTTTTACTGTTCTATATGATCCTAAATTGATTGATTTATCATCAAATATTATTCAAAAGATCTTTGGAAATACGGACTCCAAACATAAACCAGTACCAAATAATCCCTCAACCCGGACGACATTGATAATAAGAACCCTCTAAAGGGCATTTAGAGAATAAAAATTGTGACATTACCGCCGGACATCCAGACACGCGTGCCTCTTCCATGACTTGCGCCGGATTCCCACGCTTCTTACCCGGACGGCGGACTATCCGGCTCTGCTGCAGCAGCAAGCAACCCGGGGAGCCGGGAATCCAGCCTTATTGATCTCTACCTACAGTTGCGACGCAGGTACTGTGTGTGAGTTTCGCGCTCTGGTCGCGTGCGCACTTGCCACCCTAGTCACTTTTTTTCTGTCCTTTTCTTTTTATCCATCTGTACTGGGAATTTTTTTCCGTCAGTGTTTTTTGTATTTAGGTTATGGTGTACTACAGTAGAAAGAAGGGCGACTGCGGCAGGAAGTGTTTAGGGGTGGTGGCTGCATGGCAAAGTGGAGGTGCCTTTGGTTGAATTTGAATGGAGATCTTGCTGTCAATGACCTTTGGATAGGCGCTTTGCTTTGATTGCCTTTCGTATTTGCGTTTTTCTCTAAATGTTTTTTGCGAAGGGTATTTAAAGAAATGTTTGCTCAAATAATAAATCTAGATTTAAAAACAAAATTATTAATGAATGTCTTATGTTTCTTATGCTCTCAGTTAATAATATATATCAAATGCTATTCCGGTTATGATTGCGCATTTTCAAATATTTTTCAAAGATATGTGAACCATTTTCTATTTGATCTACACAATTCCATTATGAGAAATGTCATTACCATTATGGGAAAATGATCATAACACAAATAAGGACAATTTTGTAACGCTTCAAAACGGTTAAGTTGCATTATTGATTGAATTTGATCCAATTTTCTATAAGTGTAAGGAAAACAGTACGTTATTAAGAACTACTTACGGTTTGATCTATATTGTTAATGACATTTCGGAATATGGCTGGTATTGTCTGTAATATCGAATTTACAATAGTATAAAACAAAGTATTTAAATTAAATTATTGTTTGCATTTGGTTTGTTATATAAACGTCCCAATTTGCTATAAATGTAGTAAATATGGATTATTTATTAAGAAATTCTTAGAATGTAGGTATATTGATAATGATTTGGTTTAGACTTCTGAATGGCATTTTAGAATAATAATAGTACTATAGATAATTTAAGCATTTAATTGCCTTATTGCTTGTATTTCATTTGTTCGATCAATATTCCAATTATATATACGTGATATGGATGCGCGTATTAAGAAATTCTTCGAGAGTATACATATTACATTATGATCTGCTCTATACAGAAAATGACAATTAGGAAAAACGATGATAGCACCAAATTAATAAAATCATGTTTCAAAGCCTTTAAATCCCAACAATGATTACATTTGATTCATTAAGCTGACCCAATTTTACCAGTTTTTCTGAAATTTAGATATATGAATATCATAATATTTGGCCTTGATTACTGTCATAGGATCAAAATTCATTATACATAGATTGATCCATGTTAGATACCCCAACGATGATTAACATGTGAGATGGCATCATCTTCCTTTAAACTTCCATTTCACACCACTAAAGATGACAATTGATTATCGACATATTTTAATGCCAGGCTAATATACTAGGCTGAATTTGCTCAAATCTCAACGCTTACATTGCCTTGAAGCTTCGGTGTTCACTGATATTGAGACAGAATCCGTTTAATGTATAGAGCAGCTGATGAAAATGGGCGCAAAACTGTTATACTGCACGGTGAATTATTTTTCTCTTATTTAGAAGATTCAATAAAGCTGAATGTTACATAGTTAAAATGTGTTTTGGTTAGATTTTATCATCATGCTGACTTACTACAAAACAGATTGATGTAAACGTGATTGTGTACTTTTATTCGTGTACAGAAAATTGGCCTTACTTCTGGCAGCAATTTCGGAGGATCATTGGGCTTAATGTTACTAAACAAACTGTTAAATAAATAAATTTCTAAAAAATATTAATTTAATAAATCATAAACTAGTAAGATAATTTAATAAATATTATTAATTTGTCCGTTTTATTACGTTTACTTATTACAATATTTATAAATGATTAATATGTGGTTAAATATATTCAATATATGTTTAAATATATATGTGTGGGTACAAATATGCCGCTTAATCATGAATCATAATTTAAAAGACAAAAGGACAAGTTTTGAAATTTAAAAATGTTTCTAAAATAAATTTAATTCAATTATATTATAGTGGAAATACACCAATACCTAGTTTTATTTAAATTCAAAAAATATCGCCAAGCTGCACATTTTCATTTTCCAAATTACAATTTTACTAAATTTGCTAACTGTAGGTCAAACGATCAGTCCTTTAACGCGTTAACACACAAATGTAAACTCGCGCAAACATTCCTATTTTTCATTAGAAAAAATAAGAAATATATAATAATAATATAAGAAATTTTCTAGTAAATAATATAAAAAATAAATCTCCTTTTTCAAAGACTTTTCATGTATCAAATATATGAAATAAACAACATTTTTATCACCCTGGTTGATCTGTTTAAAGTGCATCCATTTGGATATTAAAATATTCGTTAAATATAACTATTAGAATATAACATTTTAAACAATATCTGAAAATTCTACATTTGGAAATAAAAACTAATTTAATAGTAATTGAAGGCTTTGCTGCAAAAAGGATGTGACTCCTATTAAGGGAATTTGGAGTTATATGTCCTATCATATGGTAAAATAAAAACTTGATCGTTTAGTGTCAGAAATGTATAGCCCCAATCGTTAGATCTGTGTTAACTCCAAGCGATGGAGCTGTTTGTCTCATTAGTTTATCGTAGTATAAAGGCAGCTTCTATTGCTACCACCAGTTTTCTGCAAACTTGAATAATTGGAGCTATCTACTTTTTGCTGCAAAACCTTCAATTCTTATGTCTGTGCTTAATACAAATTATATTTTAGTTTCCGACGAAGGTGTTATATTTTCAAGGATGCTATCAAATTAAGCAATTTAAATTGAGTGCTGTTGTGACAACAAATCCTGCTACGTTCAGTGGTGGCAGGGTGGTCGACTATACAAGAGGTGCTGTAGTGATTTTTTTTAATAAAATGAGCAGAGAAATAAAAATGGCTTTGCAAAATAAAACATTAATAAATCCTTCTACAAATCGAATTGGGACATATTTAACAAATTACTGAACTGTTGATTTAAAAAAATATCTCTTGATCGCATGACTTTTCCCACATTAAAAATATACCTATAATTTTTATAATTTTGCAAATACAAATATAACACATTTATTTTTAAATTTTACGAAAAGAGTTAGGAGTTTTCATCTTATAAAATACTATCATAAGCATTCATTCAGAAAAAGTAACTCCTTCAGTTATGTGATCAAATAGGATTATTCATACAACTGGATTGTAATGCAATCATTTAAGTCCAACTACTCTAGTGTTATTGGTTTATCTTGAAATTCTGAGTATTATAATCATTCTATCTTTATTGACTTATCTTAAATTCAGTTTTAGTTTCTCAGTCGAAATCTGATTGGGTAAAGTCCAACATTTCCTGATCCCATCATCCAATAATATGCAAGTTGGAAGTCGAGAGGACGTAATCTCCTTTAACAGCACTCAAAGGAGAGCTCATCATAAAATTATCTTTCAAAAGAGCATTAAAAAAAGGTGATATCAAAACGGTCTTCCAAAAATGAAAGTACTTTTTTTAAAATTCTTTTTAAAGTT
This sequence comes from Argiope trifasciata, assembly GCA_026543055.1. NCBI lineage: Eukaryota > Metazoa > Arthropoda > Arachnida > Araneae > Araneidae > Argiope > Argiope trifasciata. Next base: position 15,391 of record JAPMOQ010044516.1, read on the forward strand.
TTATCATTTTTTCAATTGGTACTTTAAAAAAATTCATTTCGCAAATTATATTGAATTTTTTGTTAATTTTATAAACATTTCTGTCTTATGATAAATCATTTTTATTTCTTATAAAAAATTATACAAGCATAAAGTACGAACCATAAGAAATTTAGTTTTAGTATTTTAATGGTCTGCTGGATTTAATCTTACAAGAGTGTAAAGTAGCAATTTTTTTTTAATTATAACTATCGCTTTTTCTGATGATACCTCAAAACTAGAACGAATTATATAAATGAAATTTGTTATGTATGTATTATACCAAAAATTCTAGATTTCTGTCAAGTGTACGCGAAATTCTTAATAGTCTATATACATTCAAATACGATTATTCATGAATATAAGGAGCTGAATTTATAATATTTGCTAC
>JAPMOQ010044517.1:0-12779 GCA_026543055.1 Argiope trifasciata
TTTTTTTTTTCCTATAGCAACAATCTAAATACCTGGATAGGTTTTTAATAAAATGGGAAATAAATTTGAGTTTTTGTAATTCTCCTTTATTATTAAGCTTCTAAATTTTTCAGTTGAAATATATCATTATTTTTAAATGCACGCACATTTTTGAAATATTCTAACGAATTACCTCATTTTTTTTCAGTAATGGTTATTCCTTTTATATTTTATTGCATTTTCTCTCTAGAATGTATAAATATAATTATTTACCTGAAGTGTTTTTATCCATAATTGAGTTTGATCCATCAAGTTTTTTTTTCGTAGTAATGTATAACTATGTTTTGAAATGAAAAAAAAAATACAAATAAATTTTATCGAAAAACTGGATATTTTCTTTTTTACTTCTAATTCTTTGAGTATGAAATATTGTTTAATTTCAGGAGAATAAAAAAAAGAAAAGAAAATGTTTAGAATATCACAAACTCAATGATTTGAAACAATTTTTTTCAATGTTATTTTCAGTTCATGACTTTTCATTTGTTAATTATTTTTTGTTTTCTTTGCGATGAATTTATTCTTTGAATATGAAATATTGTTTGATTTCAGGAGAGTAAAAAAAAATGTTTAGAGTATCACAAACTCAATGATTTTAAAACAATTTTTTTCAATATTATTCTCAGTTCATGACTTTTTGCTTATAAATTATTTTTTGTTTTATATATTTGAACATAAATATCTGTTTTAAAAAATGGATACTAGAATAGTTAATGTGACTTAACAAATTGTTTATTAAATGAAACATTTCTTATTTTGTTATAAAAATTATTTTGTGTAATTACATCGAATAACATTAAATCAAAATTTTTTTCTGTGACTTAAATAATATTAGAGAATTATCATTAACAACTACATCTACATTTGTTGGAGTATGTCTGTCTTCAACATCCTGTACTTTGCTGCATTTTATATCTATATAAATAAAAATGAATGTGTTATTTCAGACTTAAAATTGATAAATCTATCTGGCACATTGACATAATTAACAGTAATTTGTAAAGAAATAATCTTTCTAATTTAAGAAAAGACAATCAGATGTATTATGAGAAACAAAACGAATTCAATTCAAATTATATTCATTCTGACAATGTTAATGCAAAAAATGTTTCCAACATATGAACTGTTTTCTTTGAAAGTAGTTTAAGTAGATTATATAATATAAGCACTAATTTAAAGGTTTATACTCGAATGGCTTAAAAAATATTGTAATATATTTAAATTAAGTTTATTGTGGGATTAATCTTAATGTATCTCTTAAAAGAAATTCATACTTTTAATGCCTTCAAATTAATTTACACCACTTTCGAAGCCAACAAAAAACGAAAAGCATTCATTTGTTTAATTATTGTATATACATTTTCAATGTAATTAAGTTAATTTTTAATAACATTTTTCATTAAATATAATTTAAGAATCGAACGAAAAGGCCTTATTTAAGCATTTGTTTGGGAAAAACCATTTAAATTACAAAAAAATATATTAATGTAGGCCATTTTTATTTTTTTATCGTTAAGAGAAAGTTTCTGATTTTTCATCGTGGCGTCAAATTTTAGGCTGTTCAAGAATTGGTGACTATATAAAGAGTGAAGTATCTTCCATTGTCTTTCCCGTTCAGGGAATAAATTGAGTGGTTTTATCAAATGAAGCTTTATATAGAATTGTGTGTGGTTTTGGACTTATGAACAATATTATCTTTAGACAATTTAATTCTTCAATATTATTAGCTTTTTGTCTTCTTAGAATTCCATTTTACAGCCCTTACCTCGGAACAAAATCATTTCGTTTCATTTAACGTAAAATATTTTATAATGTTTCATTAAATGAAGATTTATACAGCATTGTATATAGCTGTATATTTATAACTCTTATTCAACATTATCTATAGCGTTCAAAATATCGATTATTTTTAATTCGGTCTTTTTATTTAAAAATATTTTCTGATTCTTTAGCTTTCAAACTATTCCAAACTGTCGTCAATATCCGGAATATATCCGGAATATTTCACGAATTATAAAGATTTTTTCTTGAGGAACTTTCACAAAAAACTCTATTTTTTTCATACTAATTTTATGAGGAATGATATTTTTTCACTATGTTTTTTCATTCAAACAATCATAACTCAACAAGAAATGAACCAAATGCAATTATTTATACATTAAAATAATAGACGATATGAAACATTAGATATTTTGAGCCTCAATCAAAGCTGTAATTATAAAAATAATTTTTTAATAGCTATTTAAAGGTTCAAATGACAGAAAAAGTCTACTTTTCCTATTCATCGTTGATGAATAAATTGTGAAAAAAGAATTCTATATTTTTATAACTTGATTGAGGCAGGCAACGTGAAGAATCATATTAGGCGTCATTTCCAACAAGAATGGTGTGTCTGTGCAAATTATAGTTCAAGATTTCATGTTTCAAAAAACAGGCTAATTATCTCATTAAGTACTAATTAATTAATTAAAAATTAGTGTGATATGGTTTTTCTTTTCACTGAAATGAGTTTAAACATAAATTAATGACCTACTGTGAAAAATTTAGATTAAAAAAATGTTTTTAAAAAAATTCTGGTGTGTATCTACATTTTAATATTTGAAAAATTCAACATACCATTATATACGACATACCATTATTATATTATATAAGTAAAGGAAGATATAATCCAAAAATATCCTAATGACCTCAGCAGTCTTGTGAGTTGACAGTTATTAAGCAACGACCTCACTTTTTACAAGCGATCATTTCAAGGGCCTACTTCAAGGCAGATGATAGAAAATCACCTGCCCACGAACAAAGTTATTTACAGACTTTTGGCGAGAGGAAATGATGTGCCCAAAGGAGACAAATGAAATTAATGAGAAATATTCTTCGCTGTTCGAAATACAATTTCAAAGTAGCGCTTTCACGAAATTTCTGTTCGTGGACCGCTAATTAAGATGCCCTCCAAAACTTTAGTTCCGCTATTCTCGGCTGAAGTTGATTAGCATCATAACAAATTATCTCACCTTTTCATTGCACACGCGGGTCCGTTCTTTGCTTTCATTACGGTGAAGGATGGACTCTGCTTCTTCATATGCTAATGGAGAGATTTAACAGCTGCATCAGCTTTTTCGACTCGAGAAATGATCTTTAGATTCAACGAATTCAGCTGCACTCGTTGAAAATATTAATAGTGGGCTGATGTGAAACCATGATGTTATTTTCCTTAGGGGAGTGGATGTTAATAATTGACAGGCAACATGTAATCGAAGCTCGAAATCGCGTAGGCAATGAATAAAACATAAACGACACTATTCATCCGCACATTTTAATCGCAAATATTTTTTACCTACTTTTACCAGTATTGAATTATTATTATGTATGCTTTTTTGAAGGCATATGCGTTTTCAAAAATTTACCTGCTCTTATCAGTAATGCTCTTTAGATTCAGCTAATGTGCATTCGTTGAAAACATTAATAGTGGGCTGAGAATTATTATGATGTGAGACCTTGATGTTATTTTTGTTAGGGGAGAGGGTGTTCCTAATTGAAGCTCAAAGTCCCACAGGCAATGAATAAAGCATAAATGGCACTATTCATCAGCACATTTTAAGGTATCCGACTAGGTTAAACATACTAAATATAGACCACATTGGCTATTTTTTAAAATTCTTATTATTTCTTGTTGTTCAGACTTTCTCCTTTTCAAAACTGTTCATCTTTTTTAGAAAAATGAAGACCAGATCTATCATCCAGGGTCACATTCTTTTTCAGCTAAAATGTGATTTTCACTTTAATTTTCTCAAAACTTTAATGCTCATAAACATTCTACACCATTGACATGATATCACGAAAGCTAATGGAAGTATTTACATAAACACTTCAGAGTGTGTATTCACTAATAGGTGCAATGAAAGGAACCAAAATTATAATGTTGGTGACATACTTTTTCATTTATAGTGGTTTTTAGAAAAATTTAATTGTAAATTTATGATAAAACTGCATATATGTGTATATTCTTACCCATAACTTCTTTGCATCTTAACATGTTTCTTAGATTTTGGTTCATTTCATTCATCATTGTATTCTATAACTTGCTTAAAAGGAAAAATAGGATTGCTGCATTACAATTCTGTGTAGAGTGTAAACCGTTTTGTTTAAATTTCATTAAAATTTACTACACATTTTCCTCTTTCTCAAAATATACTATGTTTTCAAAAAAATGTATTTATAGTGTTTATAATTGACAATACACTTAAAAATCATAAAAGGTTTCTAAAAAGTCCAATTTTTCAAAATTTTTTACTTCAAACGTAGTCGGATACCCAAATTGCATAGATTTTTTCACCTGCTTTTACCAGTATTGAATTATTATTATGTATGCAATCAATATTTCCTTTGTATTTAATCGCGGAGTCGAAGGAAGCTAAATGGATAAAATTAGGTAAACCCAGTTGAAAAAAAAAGCTAAAACATTGGAGTATAAGGTTTAAAAGAAGCTCAGTTTCCTATTTAAACGAGGAGGCTTGAGATCATACTCGAGATAAGTTTAGTGATGATTATTTATAATCACCGGAATAACCACATTCAGTACATCATATTATTACAAAATGGTAAAGATTATCTGACATGCCAATCTTAGTGACAAAAGTTGGCGACTTTGTCGACAAAAGGAATTTTCTAGAAGAATCCAGATGGTTTGAACATTTTATGCTTCTCCGTATAGGATATACGCGTTTCACCCACAAACATCTAATTTTCGGAGAAAATCCGTCTATGTGCAACAGCTGCTAGGTCCAATTTACTATTCACCACATTTTAATTGATTGCCCTGTCTTTAATTTATATCGTACAATTTTTTTTTTTTTACCTAGTCTTCAACATTACAAGACTTTGTGGGTGAAAAATACCATCTAAATATTTTTGAATTCTTAAGAGCTATTGACTTTCTTACTTGTATATAGACCTTTTATTATTCTGTCTGAGTTGAGCCTTTCTTTTCACCATTGTTTCAGTTACTTTTGCTTCATTTTTAAGATGTTAAAGTCATTTTTACATCATTATTTGGATTTTTTTCTTTATATACCTGTGATAGTTTCATAAACTGTTGTCTCTAAGTATGGCCAAATATGTCTCTTGTGCAAAACACCACACAAAACCAAACCATTGAAAATTTTATCAATTAAGACCAGTTTTTCTCTGAAGCTTTCAGAATTCTTCAATTATTACATCACTCCCTGTGGAGATATTATAAAAAACAAGCATTCATGACTGATCTAATGATTGAATGAGCAGTGTTATTCAACACCTCCTAAAATTCACTTTAGGAGGTGTTGCGTTATTGCGATTGATTGGCGATATATCTTGTTGATTGATGCAAGTGCTCTTGCTTTAGACTTCTTTTGAGTTTTCTTGGCAGATTTCGTTAAAAATAAAAAGCTTTATTTTTGTAAGATTTTGCTTATTAAATTGCCTCCGAATACACCCACAAGGAAAATTTTATAAAAATATGTAGAATACAGTACAATTTATACAGTCAGATATCTGATATAAAAGACCAGAGAATATTACTATTCACATTAGTTGTTGCTGATTGTTTATCAGTGATAAAATCTTTAATAACTAATGTTGACTAAAACCATTACATTTTTACATATGATTAGCATGTTTTAAAATCATTAAAAGTTCCTCTCAAACCAACGATATTTTTAATTTTCAAATTTTACAACACATGAGAATCAAATTAATTAAGGTATCCGACCAAGTTTGAAGGAAGATGTTTGAAAAATTGTTTTGGTGGGTTTTAGATGTATTGTAACAATGGGTAAACAATGGTTTTTAGATGTATTGTAAATCGTAATACTATAAATACAAAAATACTACAAGTACAGTAAAATTATTTTAAAATATAATATATTTTGAGGAATAGAAAAATGTGTGATAAATTTTAATGAAACTCAACCAAAATGGTTAACACTCTACACAAAATTGTAACGCAGAAGTTTTATTTTTCTTTCTACACAAGTTATAGAATATGATAATGATTGAAATGAAAAAAAAAAATCTCAGAAAATTCTTGAGATGCAAAGAATTTGTGGGTCAAAATAAACGTATATATGCATTCTTTCCATAAATTTACACTTTAATATTTCTATAAACACCTATAATTCTATAATTTAATATTTCTTAACGGTGGAGAATTGCTATCGAAATTAAAGGTTTGAGAAAAGTGAATTTAAAGAGACATTTTAGCTGGAAAAATATTCCACCCTAGATAAAAGGTCAGACCTTAATTTTCTTAGAAAAAGGAAAACTGTTTTGGAAAGAGAAAGGACTGAATTATAAGACAGAACAATTAAATTCCCCAATGTGGTCGATAATCGATGTTTCTAAAGTATTCGGATACCGTAATAGGTTAAAATCGTCCTATACTCTAAAGATGCATTTTCAAAAAAATTAAAATTAAAAAAATGCTAATTATTGAAATATCTTTGTGAAATATATTCGAATTTTACCATTGTACATTTGGAACCCAATGATTACTTGTACAGTTACAAGTTTGTTTCTTTCACTTAGTACCAGCATTTACATATAATAGATACCACATCCTTTTTTTTCACTATTACCAATTTTAATAGAGAAAATGTAGAAAATATGAAGCACAGGATTTGATATAATTTTTATTTAATATAAGAAGTAGAGAAGTTAAATGAAGTTATATTTAAAGCAAACGGCTTTAATTTTTAAGTTATTTGAAATGAAATTTGAAAGTAATTTCGGAAAACTTGTGAAAAAAGTTAAACAACAAAAAATAGTTATATCGAAGATTACATTCAAAAAAATTTTAAAAAAATGTTTTGACTTTAAGGTATTAAATGAAAATTATTTGATTCTGCATTTGCTTTTCTATTTAAATTTTATTTCATTTATTACCTTATCTGTTATGACACAAAACACATTTTTATAATGTGACACTAGTAAGGAATTCCCTGATTAACTATTTTTCCATAATATAACCATCAAGTCTTCTTTTAGAAGACAGCCGATAAAAAGGAAATTTTGTGTACTCTATTTCCTCAATATTTACATTTCATTTTCCCTTATCTTTATCAGATACATCGTAGCGTATGAAGATCTAAGAAACTCGTTGTTTGGTTAATGTCATTGTCACTTGCAAACACATTTTTTTCGTTCTTTTTATTGTTTATAGCCTTATCTTACGTCATTTTTGTAAGTGCTTCGCATTTCACTTTCAAAAAATGGTATTCAAAGATCTTGATTTCCGGAAGAAGCAATTTTAATCCTCTTTGGGAATGAAGGAGCTCATCTAATTTCCATGGATATGCTTTCCATTTTCGGAAAATAATTCGATTTTACAATCTTCTTTACTGGCTTTATATTTAAATTAAGTTTTACAGGATCGCGTCTTTATGCTCCTTTAATCCATGTTTGGCTCCACAGAAGGATGACGTAATAGATCTTTGATAACAGAATGCATCCAATTATTTTTTTATGGAATATTTTCTCATCCAATTCTCTTGCTTTGCCGTAGTTGCTGATTGATCGAAATTTAATCTACATTCTCATTAATGATTCGCCGTATATTTGAGATTGATTGAAATATTGTTGACATTCGTGAATCAGAGATGATCAATGCAGACTATAATATCAGTGAAGGTACCATTTTTGTACTTTTATAAGCAAAAAGCTTTTTTCTGAAACCAGAAAAAAGCTTTTTGAACCAGGAAGTTTTCGAAAAGTGTGTATTACAATTTTTTCGAAAATTGGAAAGCATAAGAAGATAAGCATATTTCTTCTTGGAAAGCATAAGAAGATGAACAAACAATCTATATTAATACGAAAGCATATGTTAAAGCAAACAATGCATATTTCTAAGGTAAATACGCACTTCATCCATAACGGTATAGGTGTAAAAAGCTATATATGACTACATTGAAATCTAACTATATATGACCACATTCATTGCTATCTATTGACTATGTTTTCCTTGCTATTAGGTTTTGCCTTGCCATAGATGTTGATGGATCGAAATTTTAATGTATTCTGCTATCAATAGTTCGCCGTATATAGGCGTAAACAGCTATATATGAACACAGTGAAATCTAAAACTATCTATATATGATCACATTCATCGATATCTATAGACTATATTTTCTTTGCTGTTAGATTTTGCCTTGCCATAGATGTTGATGGATCAAAATTTTAATATACTCTACCATCAATAGTTCGTCGTATATTGTTGATTAATTTGAACTGTTTCGCCTTCGTAGATCAGAGATCCTCGGCTTAGTGTAAACTAGAATACAAGTTCAGGTATTTCAGGCATTTTTGAACTTTTATACGTAAAAAGCATTTATCTGCAAACAGAAAAGGGGGCATTATACATTTTTTCGAAAACCTTCTTACTTATGGAAAGCACATGAAAATGAAAAACACAATCTATATTAATGTCAAAGCATATGACAGAAGAAAAAATCTGCATTTCTTAAGAAAAAAAAGTTAAATGCAGTTGTTTATGTAGTAGTATTAACATAGCATGTAGTATTACTACTACAGTAGTACAACATGCTATGTTTACTAGTAGTAGTATTACAAGTAAAATGTAATCTACTCGTAGTTTTCTATGACTACGCCAAAATCTAGAGACTATCTTTTTTTTTTTGCTGTTTAGTCATAGAAAGAGTAAAAGATTTAATAGGCTATTATAATAATTTTCTTGTGGGCCTCGGTATCCTGGTTGGCAAAGCCTCCGTCTCGTAACCGAAAGGTCACCAATTCTGTCCTCGTCTCTGCCAAAGACTGCCGTGTTGATTCATGGCAGTGGGGGCACATTAAATAGGTTGTAACTGCAAAGTCCTGCGAATTCCAATAACAAATTATACCTACGGGGTACTGAATCAGGGATGAGTCGGTCTCTGATTTCTTGTCGATACTGCTACTTTCAATGGTGGCGGGGTAGTCGGTTGAATGAAGAAGAAGAAGGTCTCTGATTTGTATCTAAATTCTGACTTGCAGATAGATGAATGAGTTCGACCACCCCCTAAAAAGGGATGTGTGTTCGAGCAAAGTCGTCCTTTCACCTGAATGGTGCTCGATCACAGTGAAAGGCGCACATCACTGCCTTCATTCGAAAGAGCTACGCTCATTCGGGCGTGGTATGACCCAGTGGCAGGATAATTTATTTGTACGGAGCAGTTTAATTTGGAAGAAAAAAAATTCTACAAACAAAAGAAATTGGAATCTGCGATCAGAAATTCCATGTTAACACTTGAAAACATTATTCTTTTAAGGCCGTGACTGCAAAATCCTCTAAGTTCCCATTACAGATGATACCTCTGTGGGTACTGAGTCGGTCTCTGATTTGGATCTCAATTCTGACTTGCAGATGGATGAATGAATTCGACCACCCCCTGACAAAGGTTGTGTGTTCGAGCAAAGTTGTCCTTACACCTGAACGGTGCTCGTTCACAACGAAAGGCGCACACCTCTGCCTTTATTCGGAAATGCTACTTTTCATTCTGCTTGGGATGACCAAGTGGCGTTAGAAAGAACAAAACAGATTATTTTCCTAAAGAAATAAAATATAATTTTGTAAAAAAGAAAAATAACTGGATGGGAATTCATTAGTGGATATCAAATTAAAATACTTACTCATACTCTCACTCCAGTTTTATTTAGGATTCCTTTGTATGCAATCAATATTTTCTTTTCGTATAGTAAATCCCAGAATTAATTTATTTCAACACCAGCTCCAAATGCATAGCAAAGCAAATTTAAAAATTGAAATTCCAGGAACTTTGATGACGCAGCTATTATAAAAAAATATTCTAATTACAGCAAGTAATTAGAATATTGTTTTGCAATGCTGGTTAAAATCAAGATGATTTTTGCCGCAGTATAGCGTTAAGCGTAAGTATTTTATAATTATGAATATGATATTCTCTCAAAAGGATGTCGTAAGTCTAATTATTGCCTGTCTATTTCCTTTAGTGCCTTATTTAATTTCAACAATGTAGCAATTAGTTTAATGCATCGTTTAAACTTTCTTTAATTTTCTTTCAAACTTAGGATTAAAACTGCGATTTAAAAGGTTTTCAAAGGTATATTATAAAAGTTATTAATTCTACTAAATATGTTAATATAATTTTAAATATCTTGTGAAATGTTTTAATCGATAGAAATATATTTTTAAATTCAGATAGAATTTATTGAAATAGAGAAAGACTACTTCAGTTGAATTAAATGTTGTGCTTGAAAAGCATTATACTGAGTATAAAGTTAAAACAAATTAATAAATATTTAGTATGAAATTTGCAAGAAAAAACATTGCTTTTGAAGTCATGTTATCAGAATTCTGGAAATGCAAAGTTAAAGTAGCATTTTTGACTTTAAGTGTATATTTTAGGTTTTGAGAATACGTTTTTTTCGTATTTGGGATTTCGGATTTGGATTCGGAGACCGTGATGGAGCGAGATTTAATTTCACTGTGGCTGTGAAATAGTTAAGATATCTGACTACGTTAAAAATAAGGTTATAGATCACATTGGGTTATATTTTTATTACCTTTTCTTGCAGCTCAGAAGTTTCTCTCCCCAAAACAGTTTTCTTGGAAAAGGAAGGTCTGACCTAGCATGCAAGGGAATTTTAAGTATTGCATATTTTTTAGCTAACATTTGTCTTCAATTTTCTCAAAATTTCCCTTTTCATAACACTTCTTTACCGCTAACATTATGTCTCAAAAACTACTTGAAGTATTTGCCTAAAATTTTTTATCGTGTTTTTTAAATGATATGGGCTATGAAATGAACCAAAAGTTTTATAGTTGGTGAAATTATTTTTCATTTATAGGCGCTTTTAGAAAAATTGAGCTGTGAATTTATGCAAAGAAGCACATATACTTATAATTTTATCCATAATTTGTTTGCATCTCAAAATGTTTCTTAGATGTTGGTTCATTTCATTCACCATTATATTACATAATATGTGTACAAAAAATATGGGATTGTTGCATTACCATTTTCTGTAGAATGCTAACCATTTTAACTAAATTTCATTAAAATTTACCACCCATTTTCCTAATTCTCATAATATAATATACTCTCAAATACTTTTGTCGTTTTTTTTAATGATTTGTACTATAATTGCCAATACATATGAAAAATATACAGTTTTAAATAGGTCTAAAAAAATGCAATGTCTTTTTCTTTGAACGTAGTCGGATACCTTAAATCTGCAATCTATACTTATAATAAAACTCAATGTGTGTGTATGTGTTGGCGCTCTACAGGTCAGACCGTTGAACCTACAGCTACCACATTTGGTACATTTAAACCTTGGTGGTTGGGAATGTGCACCTCGGAGCCCGGTTTTCGAATTTTTAATTAGAATTTGAATTAATTAAAATTTAAGCGAAATTTCGACGTTTTTCCGCTACAACTTCCGAAAATATAATTGCATAAACATGATTTTTACATCAATTTAAAGATAAAAAAATTAGCTTTCTAACGGTATCAGTGTTTTAAATTTATAAAGTAACCTTCTATTTTTAACGAATTTTTAAAGAAATATTTTAACCATGTTTTTATCACGTGACTGGATAAAATAAAAGAATGCCGGAAGCTCCAATAAAAAAAAATTATCATCGTAAATCAAGTCTAAAGAAATGATTCTTTTTGCAATTGATTGGGTAAAATAAAAGAAATATAAAATGTGATATTTTCTAAAAAAATAAATGTAAAGCAAAGGATTCTATGATCGTTTGCAACATCTAAATAATTAATTCAACAAATCTTCTTTATGTATGGTAAACCTTATTGAATTTAGACAGGATATGCATTGAAACCCCGACTTAATGGCATATTTCTATAATCATTTGCAATATCTGTATCATTAATTCAATATTTTTTCCATTATAAAATGTGATAGTTTCTAAAAAAATAAATGCAAAGCCAAGGTTTCTATAATCGTTTACAACATCTAAATCATTAATTCAATTTTTTTTTCCTTTTTCGCCTTCTTTAAAAAACATATTTAATATTTTGGCAGCATCACGGAAAAAACATTTTTAATTTCAGGCCATTCAATACCCGGAATTACTTCAAGGCTAATGAACATGTGACTTAATTGAAAATTTTTGAACGCATTACTCATGGCGAACCAGCAGGTCACCTAAGGCGGCTAGTAAGAAATAAAGCAATATCGCTGTGTTGTGTAACGGAACATCAAAGTGTGTTATTTTTATCATTTGGCCATGCTTCAGAAATTCGTCTTAAAACAGTTGCATTGCAGCTTCAAAATGGGTCGCAAATCGCTTAATTCTGTCTAAAAATACTCATAATGCGTAATATGTAGAAAGAGTAGAATTCGGATAGTACTTCCATATTCTGGTTTCTCGAAGAAAACCTATAGTTATAAACGCCTAAGCTCATAAAAACTTTCGGTGGGTACATTTTTTCTGTATTATTACGCTTTTGCTTATTTTAAAGTTATTACTTTGGAAATTGTGGTAGAAATTAAGCATTTGTCATTGTTTAAATTTTGGTGAACTGAACAGTACTAGTATATTGCATAACTGCAGTACTTTGCTGCATTGGAAAATTACTGGATATAATCATCAGTATCACACGCACGCACGGACATACATACACAAGCTCGCATATGGACGCCTCATATACTATATCAGAACAATCCTTTAATGATTGGGATGATATTGTTACGAACGTGTAATTTTGCTTACC
>JAPMOQ010044526.1:0-12084 GCA_026543055.1 Argiope trifasciata
AAACCTTCACAATCACAAACGATCGGATACTAGAAATGATGGACACCAACTGACCTAAGACCATCGCTTAGTTAAAACCGGTAATGGTTAAAACGGTCACTGTTCAAAACCTATAAAGCTTTTATTGCTGGCTCATTCTCGGAGGCCCCGTCTTTATCCTCATAAACTACTACTAAAAAACTCGAATTAAAATAGCCATACAATGACACCAACAACATCAAATGTGCGAAACCCAACATGGTGCCTCTCTACCGAAATGAAATTATTAATTCTACCTAAGTAAATAATATTTCGCTCGCTCTTCAATTTATCCTAAAATTAGAAACGACAACTGTAAAGATGACTCACTTATTGAGAAAAAACAATCATTGATAGGATTGAACATGATCACTGAAACAGGAAAATTTCGATACAAAACTGTCATTTTTTGAAAAAGTTTTAAAGCCCCATATACTCCAGAGTAAGTCAAAAAGTTAGCAAAATAAAGTATTGAAATTTTTTAATAACTTAATAATCTTCAAAAGTAAATAACCTAAGGACTTTATTTGTTTAAATATTTAAACTTTTGCTCATCATTTTATTAATCACATATTTCATATCCTTTCATACAGAGATTTGATCACCAAGCAGTATCTCTGTTTTGTTTTGTTGTTAGTAACAGTGACTTAAATAACATTTATTATGCAAATCTTTGTGCTAATTTGACTCAGGTGATTCATTTTGAGACGGATGAACTTTAAAGATTCCAGAAAAACTCGTTCATTCAGTGTTCTTTGTCCGTGGCTTCTAATTCTTTATTAGAAGGCATGCATGGCATATGAAAGGGCATTTGATTTTTAATTAAATAGCCGCTTTTGTGTTACACGTCGAGCTGTAATGTGACGAAGTGTGTCGCAGAAACTAAATGAATATTTGATAATGATGAATCACTCTATTCTGGTTTACAAAAGTGAACGAGTTGCTGCTACGTTACTATATGTGGAACTATTTAGCTCACATTATGCACAAAACACAGATAAAATTCCAAGAAAAATAAGAAGCTTTGCAAGTGGGTGACATTTGTTAATCATGTTCTAATAAACAAACGTTTACAAAGAAGAAAAAATTGTTTTTTAATAAAGGCAAATATATCGGCAATCCTGTCATTGAAGAATAAGACTTAATAAGACATAACTTAATAAAAAGAATAACGATTCGTTTATAGCAGCTGGAAATGAGCAAATTCAAATTTTCAGTTCTCTATTCCCAAACTTGATCGTAAATAAATTAAGAAACAATTAAAAAAGTTTTTGTAATCACGTTTTGTGAGGATATTAATATATTCTTTTTATGGACTCTGGAGGTCAAAGCAAAAATCGTAACAGTTGGAAGTAGTGATATAAATATTCGAAGTAAATTGATATTTGAAGAAAATTCAAAACAATTTTAAATTTTTCATGAATGTTCAAGAACTTTCTTTCACTTGATATCAATGATGAATAAGTTCCAAGATTATGTTTAATGCTGAAAGGAAGGGTGACAAATCCAAATGATTTTGAAAACCTTGGCTTAATAATGTTTGCTAGGTATATTAATGTTAATCAGATTGAAACTATAAACACTGGTAACGTTACAAATCTGTAATACTATTTCCCTGCTAAGTCAGTTTCCTTGTAGGAAACAGTGTTTCCGTGGATTAATAATTGGCGCAGAGTTTATGAAAATGGCGAGAAACTTGACTAAGAATTTAGCGACTTTGATGATAAAAAGAAGATAGGAAAAATGTGAGAGTTATGGTTTTATTTCTTTTAGGAACCGAGATCTGAGCAGCCTTCTAAAAAATTTCATTTGTATCATAGCCTGTTAGAAAACCTTCATAAATTCAAGAGGATGAAGGTAATTCATCTAATCTGAATACTGATTGCAGAATGAGTTCTCTATCCACTTTTGCTGAACGGTCTTACTTTTTTCAATTTAATGATTGAATTGGCTTCCTGCTTGTGCTGTTTAGCGCCCACAAATACTGCTCTTTGTATGCATATTTGTTCTATTGTTCAAAGAATGCAATATATTCCTAAAATGAGGTTTCATATTCTTTATCTAACAAGTTAGACCTCTTTAACCGTAATCCATCGAACAATTTCAGCAAAAATATAATGTAAAACTGTCACATTGTAGTTGAGAAATGCCAATATATTATGAAAAGCGCAATGCTCTTCTTTGATTACATCAAAGTCCCTTTCTCTTTGATTGCATCAATCGATATCAAATATGTCTTGATGGCACATGTACACTCTTTATAGAATTACAGTTGTCAGATGGAAATTAAATGGGAAAATGTTTTAATAAGTGTGTTTTGAAAGACCAAATTTAATGAAACACTTATTTCATTTCAATGGTTACAACATATGTGTGAAATCCGTGTTTTTCCGTGTAGCGAATCATAAAAGCAAAGTATCGATGTGGGTAGTTTTTACATGTCCAGTCCTTTTACGAATCAAACGTTCTCTCAAGCATAAGAAATACACTGATGGAGAAAAAAAATCCCAACACCAAGAAAAAATTATTGTACAGTAATGAAATTTTAGGAATACATTTGTCTAGGTAACATATTTAATCGATTAAAATTTCAAGATCATAGGTAGAGCCATTGGCGAGAAGAGCCATTTCAAATGTGAAATGTTGGTTCATTAGTAACCGGTGTAATCGCCAGAATTTAGAATGCAAGCATGCAAACGCGCATGCATTGTGTTGTACAGGTGTCGGATATCAGTTTGTGGGATGGAGTTCCATGCCTGTTGCACATGGGCGATCAATACAGGGACGGTTAATGCTGGTTGTGGATGACGCGGGAGTTGTCGCCCAATGATGTCCCATACGTGCTCGATTGGAAAAAGATCTGGTGATCTAGCAGGCCAAGGCAATATGTCGACACTCTGTAGAGCATGTTGGGTTACAACAGCGGTATGAGGGCGAGAGTTATCCTGTTGGAAAACACCCCCTTTGATGCTGTTCATGAATGGCAGCACAACAGGTTGTATCACTAGACTGACGTACAAATTTGCAGTCAGGGTGCGTGGGGTAACCACGAGAGTGCTCCTGCTGTCATACGAAATTGCTCCCTAATTAGTTTAGTTTAGTTTAGTTATATTAACGTCCCGTTGTAAAGCAACACGAGGGCTATTTGGAGACGGATCTCGTAATTTTGAACCACGTTCAGATGACGAGGACGACACCTGAAGTGGCACCCCCCTCTCCACACCACACCACACCAGCTGGAGGACGTTTGGCCTGACAGACTTAACGTGCAAGAGACCCCCTCACACGACGGATCTTCGGTGGAATCGAGTCTCGAACCTGAAACCCTCCGGTTCCAAAGCCGAGACCTTACCACCAGGCCATCGCTTCCCAAATTGCTCCCCAAACCATAACTGAAGGAGTAGGCCTTGTGTGTCTAGGCCGCAGACGGGTCACTAGCAGGCGTTCACCTGGCCTCCTTCTAACCAACAAACGGCTATCACTGCGACCAAGGTAGAACCGGCTTTCCTCAGAAAACACAACAGATCTCCACTCCGTCCTCCAATGAGCTCTAGCTTGACACCATTCACGTCGCAAACGGCAGTGGTTTGGAGTCAGTGGAATGCACTGTACAGGGCGTCTGGCTCGGAGCTGTCCTTGAAGTAACCGATTTATAACAGTTCGTTGTGTCACTGTGGTGCCAACTGCAGCTCGAATTTCAGCTGCAGACGCAGTACGATTAGCCAGAGCCATACGCCGAATACGACGGTCTTCCCTCTCAGTAGTATCACGTGGCCTCCCGGAACCTGGTCTTCTTGAGGCAGTACCTTCCCTTGACCACTGCCGCCAATACTCATGCACAGGGTTACATTCCTGCCAAGTCTTTCAGCAATATCGCGGAAAGAAAACCCACCTTCTCGTAGCCCTACAACACGACCCCGTTGAAACTCAGTGAGCTGTTGATAATGGCTTCTTCGTCTTCTGAGAGGCATTCTTGACTAACATTAACCCACTACATCAAATCTCAACTGTAAATAACGATCACGAACTTTACAGCGCTTATTTAAAGCAAACCTCATTTGCATGTTCATAGTGTCGCTACTAGCGCCACACTTACGCACGTAGCTCGAAATTTGAATCGACTTCATCTTTCAGATGTATAGACACGCCTACCAAATTTCGTTTATTTAGCACAGCTCCTTCCTAGTGTTGGGATTTTTTTTCCATCAGTATATAAGATGATGTAATCTCTGATTGGTATCAAAATCAAGCGAGTATTTCGAACCTATAAGAAGTTTAGAGGAGTATTTCTCTTCTGATATTATATCTTTTGAATAAGAAAAAAAGTAAATTAAGCGTCTGTATATATTGTAAATACATAATAAAAGAAAATCTAGGATTAAGTATACTATCTATAGAATCTATATTTTCGAAAATTTCCAAACTAAAACAAAATTGTGGTTTTTACTCTCTAGTAGATAATGTAAAGAAAAAATATTGCAATCATAAAAAAATTGGGATTTGAAATTTGACAAAACCACCTTTTAAATTTTGAACTCAAAAACCACATTTTTGGAAAATATCTACCTATCCTTGACAAAGATAACTCAAAAACGCTTTGAGCTATACCAGATGAAATCTGGTATAGGGTCTTTGTACCATATATATAGATTTATAACAAATTTTGGGCAAAATCCTCTCAGAGTAAGTCTGTCTTTCCCGCTATTCAAATTTAAATTAACATTATGACTACAAACCAAAAAGATCTGGATGAAATATATTAGTTATACATCTTTAGCATCTTTACAGTAAACTCCTTCCTAACTCCTTTACATCAAACCCGACTAAGGAAGTTAACATTTGTTGGTCGATAATTTAAGAAACATGCAATAAAATACATAATTGGAAGAATAGAATGCTTTATACATTAAAGATTGGAAAAGTAAAAAAAAATCTCAAATCAGAAGCAAAAGTTCCTGCTCTATTCTTGGATGTGTAGTTAAATATGTGCAAATATCCTCCATCCATTGAAAAGGTCTTGCTACTAGTAGTAAAATCAACTCCGTTTTGGATTATTTTGTAGGATGCAAAATTGCAAACATCATCGGGGCAAAGGAAATAATGCCTATTAAACTTCTGAATATGATGCTCTAAAGCTGAGAACTTAGAACTGAACATTTGTCTATTCACCCTCGTAGTTAAGTTGGCTCCCGTGTGGGATCAAAAAAATTTAAAACTAATATTAATTTTCAAAGACCAATTAATGAGTTGTTTGTGACTTGTAACTTTATTTGTAATGAGCAAAAAGTTTTACCAGATTTTCATCAAAT
The DNA here is from genome assembly GCA_026543055.1 of Argiope trifasciata. Taxonomy (NCBI): domain Eukaryota; kingdom Metazoa; phylum Arthropoda; class Arachnida; order Araneae; family Araneidae; genus Argiope; species Argiope trifasciata. The sequence goes on from JAPMOQ010044526.1 coordinate 5,328, forward strand.
CATTCATATTCGAAAGGACTGATGAAAAAAATTTGAAAAATACATTTATACTAAAAAGTAGATTATTTTTATTTTTATTATTTCCACTTTCACTTTTTGATGTATAATTGAATATAATAATTTTTTTTAAATCATAAATTGAATATTTTCTCATATTTATTACCAGATAGCGCCACTCGCATGTAATAAAATTTTAATTAAATTAATTTAACAATAGACAATAAGTCTCTGAAACTATTTTCAAAATATGTGATTATCGAGAATATAAAAGTTTAAAAATTTTAAAAGTTTTAATTCATTTAATAGTATCGGGTGCAAGTGAAAATCGATTACAGTGCCCCATTTTTACAAACTTAACTAAAAACAAATTAAACAAAATCATCTAATTAACTTCAAAATGTAACACATAGGGACCTAAAGCTTTTCTGTGAATACAGTGATTTTGGGTTACAATTGGGGCCATGGTGGCCTAGTGGTGAGGTCTTGACGTCAAAATCGGAGTTTCAGATTCGAGATCCGATTTCAACTAAGAATCGCTGTGTAAGCGGCTCCAACGCACGGAGCCAAACACCATCCCATTGGTGTGGAGTGGAAGTTTGGAGAGGGGGTGTCAGTTCGGGTGTCATCCTCATCATCTGACCTTGTTCAAAGTTGCGAAGTCCGTCTCAAAATGGTTCTAATGTTGCTTTAAAACAGGATATTAATATAATACAATTTTTGCTCAGAAGTATTAAGAGATGATATTTTAAAAACGAAAACAGGAGTAAATTCCAGATGTAAAAGCTTTCTTAAAATATTTCCTTTTCTTCAAATACTTATTTCTCCTAAAAGCTTATTTTTCTCATATTACATATTCTCCCAATTCGTAGAAAAGAATATTCTTTTTAATTCTATTCAATGTTTCATATAAATAAAAGAACAATTTTCAGTTTTCAAAAGCATCTTAAAGCAGAATGCCTTTGTCTTTTATTCTACTATTACTTCTTCCATTTCATATGTCTCACGATAGATTAAAGTACACGGAACAGCTAATGCATGCGCGGAGAAACATTGTACCTACAAGAATAATTTTCAGTCTTTAGTTTTCAAATCTTTCTCCTTCCTATTAAAACATATCAATCTATTGAAACTTCAACATACATTTCAGGTACCATAATCTATCATTCTTTCATACCATCAATCAATCTAAAAAAATATTGAGCCGCAGGGGATGGGATCCCTTTTTAAAACGAATTTTTGAACTAAAACAATTTTATTTTTTCCTAAACACTTAAAGATTCTTTTTCTTTTCTTTATTTTTTAACACGAAAAAATATGAAATAGAAAAACTACGTTATAAAAAATGTACTATAATATCATCTTTATTATATAAATTGTGATATATATCAACATTGAAACTTATATTTAAAAAAATCCTATTAAATAGCATAGAAACCGTAAAATTCTATCCTTCTTCCTGTATAATCCTTCAAGTTTAAGTTTAGTTTAATTATATTAACGCCCTGTTTTAAAGCAACCCTAGAGACATTTTCGGAGGGACATCGAAATTCTGAACAGTGGTCAGATGGCGAGGTTGATACCTGAACTGGCTCACCCCTCTCCAAACTTCCCCACCACACCAACAAAAGGACGTTTGTCCCCGACGAATTCAATGTGCACTAGACCCACTTACATTACTATTTCTTGATGGAATCGGATCTCAAGCCTGAAACCCTCCAATGCCAACACCTTACCATCAGGCCACCATGGCCGCTTCGAATTTAATACTACAAATCAATAGACAACGGGCACTCTATTTCTGAAATATTTCATCGTTTATTCCTATCTTACAAACTTTTATTTGGAATTTTAATCAAAAGAAAATTTATATTTTATCTACAATTGCAAAAATCATTTAACTAAACAAAAAAAAAATCTGAAATTTTTTTCAATCATTGTAAAGTACGTTATAGAAACAAAGAAAAATCACAACAACGAATTTTTAGTAAGAAAGTTTTTTTCATCAAAATAACTTTTGAAAGGTTAAAAATTCATAACATTTGTATGTGGTGATAGATTAACAAACGTGTATGTGATACGTTAATACGTGCAATTTGTCACAAATGTTCAAATTATTTTTAGTAATGAGTGTTAAAAATTTTTTAAGAAACTTTCAATACCAAGAAAACAAAATAATTCATAGAAGCAAAAAAAATACCGATCATCAGAAGAGTTTGGTGGTATTTTCCATTCTCAATTGCTGAAATCCTCTGAGCATTTGTGTATGCACCATGGGACATTGATTTCACCAAAATAAATGAGAAGAAAAATGGCAAAAGAGCTGTTTGCATTTTATTTAGCGGAATAGTAAATCCCGATTATCAGCTGAATTACTTCCCTTAATAACCGTGGATAATCTACAAAATTAAGTTAGAAAGATGAAAATAAATACGCAAGTTGCGAATTAAATTAAAACAATAGGCTTAAAAGGATAATAGCGCAGAAACAAAGAACTGAATGAATACGCCTCAAACAGGACGAAGGTAGAGACTGAAGTTACTGTAAACACATTCATTTTACTCACTGTTTGTAACCCCTATAAGGGGTAAAATCTTACAACAGTGACAGTATCAGACTCCCAAAATGAACAACTCAATTAAATAACAAAGTCTGATTCTTAGTTTATATTGTATCTCATAAAAGTGTGATCACATCTTCGAAACAGCACACAAGGGAAAACAGAGGTTTCCATATGGCCATTTTTGGTTATGATAAAACTCTTAACTAAGAGGTATGTCCCTTTATGATAGTAGAGTGAACTCTGCCCTACAATTTTAATGTGACCATCTGGTAAACGACAACGAACTACCAAGCTGGAAGCTTCTTCGTATCTAAGGTACACTGTTCTTCATATTCCTTATAGATATATTTAGAAGCATTAAATTAAAAATTTGATGAATTTATAAATTCAGTTTATTATATGTACCTTGTTTTCACTTTTTAGAAAGTGAAGTATCCAAAGGTAAAGTGTTATAACCGTCAAAAAATTTGTCCTCCAGATTTCAATTTTTCTATTTTTTCAATTTTAAAACTACCCGAGTACGAAAAACTTATTTTTAAAACGTATTTGTCCTCTTATATGTGAATACGATAGCTCAAAAACGCTTGAACTAGACGGATGAAATATGGATAATAGTCTTTTCACCAAATTTGTAGATTTTAATCAAATTTTAAATGAAATCCATCCATTTGAAGTATGTCTGTTTAGACGTTCGAATGTAAGACAATTCGATAACTACAGAGCATAGACAGCTAATTGGATAAAATTTGACACATAGTTTTAGCATTTAAAATGAAAATCCATATCATATTTGAATTAAATCCATCCGAGGGTTGAGTATCTCTTGATCTGTACATTTGCATGCACGTAAACGGGATAATTCAAAAACTCAACAACTTAGAAAAATAAAATTTGTCATTTGATCTTTTTACTGAAATTATAATTCTAAATCAAAATTTTTGTAATCGGTTTTAAGAAAATAGCCAAAATGTATTCTCGGCTTTTATCACAATTCTACAAAGCACAAAACGCTCATGTGCGAGGCATTAAAAATAAAATTTTGAGCATTCGTTGCATTCAAAACTTTGTCCAAGATCCGCAATTTTTATTTTGGAATATGAGAGAAACTTTTGGAAAGAACACTGCCCATAGTTATTATTTGTATTCGATTTTTTCCTCACGTGTACAGCAATACTTAAAACTAATTGTCGTTTACGAATTATAGTTCCCTTTTCACTTCTTGAAATATGTCATTGAAAATACCGAAACCAACATCCTCTTAATGTCTCGATTTGCAGAACTTTCGGGATGTAGAATTATTCTAATTGCTTTAATTGACCTTCAGACACGACAAAAACACAACAAAAATACATCGTTTCAATGAAAGTAATTTTGTGTTCTTGTTCGCGCTTGTCAACTTTGGAGCTCGTTCCTTTTTTCGTAAGTAAATTTTTAATAGATGGATTTCTTTGCCAGGAATGCAATCCTTAAAAAAATAAAGCATTCTTCTCTTACCTACAAAGTGAAATGTTTCATTCGTAATTTTTCTGTAGATAAAAATACTTATTATTTGATAAGTTTTTTTTTTGTCCTCATATTTTTTAATCACGTTGTAGAATTTTAAGAACATAAGTATGTCCTTAAGATATACTACATATATCAATTATTTAAGTCTAATTAAACAGTTTTTATAATAATAAGAAGAGTTTTTATAATTTAAATGCAAACTTACATGAAAATAATAAAAAGTTAAATTTCATAAATGAAGGATTGTTATTAAAAAAATAACAAAATTTGAGGAAGATTAAAAATTTTTTTTACTCTGAAACAGTTTTCACATTATACAATTTTATTTTCCCATTTTAAATACAGTTACTTAATAATCATTAAGAGTGGAAATCAAAGATTAGATGAAGATAAGAAAATTGTTATACACTGAAGTGACAAAAGTCATGGGATGGCAATATGCAAATGTACAGATGGCAGTAGTATCGCAGCGAAAAAGTATAATTGCGCAGTTCGCTTTCCAGAGCTTTCATTTGTGTTCAAGTTATTCATGTGAACAGGTTTTTCGTGATTTATGGTGGCACGACGAGAATTAATAGACTTTCAACGTGGAATGTTAAATGGAGCTAGACGCATGGGTCATTCCATTGCGGATATCGTTAGTGAATTCAACATTCCGAGATCCACAGTATCAAGAGTGTGCCGAGAGTATGAAATTTCAGGCATCACATCCCATCATGGATAGCGCAGTGGGCGACCACCTGCACTTAACGACCGAGACCGCCGACGTCTGTGTAGAATGGTCAATGTTGATAGACACGCAACACTTCGTCAAATAACTGCAGGAATCAATGTGGGACGTACGAGGGACGTGTCCAATAGGACTGTGCGGCGAAATTTGTCTTCCTTGGGTTATGACAGTAGAAGACCGACTCGAGTGCAGCGACTCTCCTGGGCTCGTGAGCATATCGACTGGTCCCTAGACCAGTGGAAAACCATGGCGTGGTCAGATGAGTCACGATTTCAGTTGTTACGAACTGATGGTAGAGTTCGAGTGTGGCGCAGACCCCACGAAGCCATGGACCCAAACTGTCAGCAAGGCACTGTTCAAGCTCGTGGTGGCTGCATAATGGTGTGGGCTGTTTTTACATGGCAGGGACTCGGTCCTCTGGTGCAACTGAACCGATTATTGACAGGAAATGGTTATGTTCAGCTGCTTGCCGATCACTTGCAGCCATTCATGGACTTCACGTACCCACACAACGATGGGATTTTTATGGATGACAATAACACACATAACTCAAAACACATAACTCAAATAATCCTGAAAACCAACCGTAGTGATAAAACTTATTGAAAATATGCTGAAAATATTTATAGTCTAATGGCATTCAAGACATCGTTTTGCCATCATGCATTAACTAACAGATTTTTATTTTTAAATAACTGAAATTTTAATTCTTTATATTTTTCATTAATTAATATTAATATTATTCTTTTCATTTTTTATAATTTAATATTATTTTTTAAACAATATTTAAGATTATTCTTGAATAAAATTCAATTCTAGTGAATGACATCAACTCATTCAAGAATAAAATAAAACATTTCAATTCCATTCAATCCTACATAGTTTTATTGATAAGAAATTCCTCAATTTTTTTTACCAATAGTAACTCGTTTCTATAGGAAAGATCAACTGAATACAATTTTTCGTAAATCTCAAACTTCCACATCTCCCATATATTCTGGTAAAGAGAGATGCAAAATAAGAAAAATCAAATGCTATAAACGATGAATAAAAATAAACAGTGGCATAAAAGGCGGTTGTAGCCATAATAATATCCCCAACTCACATACATCACACTCTGCTCTGACACCAGCGGAAATCGATTGTGCATTTGATAAAGAATTTGAAATGTAGTAGTGTAGGAAAATATAGAGTTGAATTGTAAATCAGTTAGCAAAAGAAAGCTAACTGCAACTCACTTATCAGTAAATAAACTTGAAATAAATAAATCCTAAGAAAAATATTTTGAAATTCAAATCAAAATTCATTTAAATTTAAATCTTTGTTAATTAAATTTGCATCCTTGTTAATTAAAATAAGTTGCCTGTTTAATCTAGAAAAAAGTATTTAAGTGATATATATATACATATGTAAATAATATAAATGAGGAAAAATGAAAAAAATATTTTACTTACAGCTTCTTCTTCTTCAGAAACTTCAGCAGTTGCGATTTCACACACTATTTTAAAAACAAACAAAAAAAAATGAGTATTTTAAAAGGAGTTCTCCAAACATATGAATGAAACAAAAGCAATAAATGAACTTGTCAAGCCCCATCCCCGCTAAAAAAAAGAGCGAGATTATATTGGTTGTATGATAATAGCTGCAACAAGGTTCGTTACATTGAAGAAACGAAAATAATTCAATATCAACTCTAATTAATTAATACATAAATTACAACACACATTAACAAGTTTATGAATTTTAACTATGAATCGTTTGAAGACAAAATTTTGGCATTGGAATTCCTTTGAATGTACAATTTGACTGAAAAGACAATATCAAGGTCACACAAATGAAAAAGGAAATATCCCTAATGAATTTCGTTTATTAGGTGCATTGATGTTTAAAGTGACTTCTTGAATGATATTTTAAAGGGTAAAAATAGTTTTTCACCGTACGTAAAATAAGAAATATTTAGT
>JAPMOQ010044534.1:0-21960 GCA_026543055.1 Argiope trifasciata
CACATACCCTATAGAGAAGGAGTGCCTCCGGAGCTGAATTTTCGGTATCCGTAGTTCTTGAACATCGAACCAAAGAGATATCCTGCTTCCAGCGTTCTCTCCCCTGGCTCCCTCCTCTCCTTCTCATGTCTCTAATAACGCATTAAAAAATAAAGAGGTAAGAGACCGGCATGTAAGATAAGTAAACTGTCTTAGAGTAAAAATCCACACTTACTCTCTGGAATAGAGGCTGCATGCTTCCAGAAAATTCAGCTCTGCACTCGCTTCTCTCCAACAACCCCCCTCATCTAGAAATGGAACAGAGAAGTTAAATTAGAACACAATATTCTTTAGACAATTAAACTCACTTTAAACTTCTCACGTGGTATAGAATAATATTTTCGCACATACCCTATAGAGAAGGAGTGCGTCCGGAGTAGCTGAATTTTCGGTATCCGTAGTGCTTGAACATCGAACCAAAGAGATGTCCTACTTCCTGCGTTCTCTTCTCCGGCTCCCTCTTCTCCTTCTCTTGTCTCTATTTTTAAATGCGTTATTAAAGAGGTGAGAGACCTGCATTTAAGATAAGGAAACTGTCATATAGTAAAAATCAACGCTTACTCTCTGGAATAGAGGCTGCATGCTTAAAAAAAATTCAGCTTGTCACTCGCTTCTCTCCAACAATCCAAGCTCATCTAGAAATGGAACAGAGAAATTAAATTACAACCCAATATTCTTTAGACAATTAAACTCACTTTAAATTTCTTACATGGTTTAGAATAATATTTTCGCACATACCCTATAGAGAAGGAGTGCGTCCGGAGTAGCTGAATTTTCGGTATCCGTAGTTCTTGAACATCAAACCAAAGAGGTGTCTTGCTTCCAGCGTTCTCTCCTCCGGCTCCCTCCTCTCCTCTTGTCTCTAATAACGCATCAAAAAATAAAGAGGTGAGAGACCAGCATTTAAGATAAGGAAACTGTCTTACAGTAAATATCCACACTTACTCTCTGGAATAGAGGCTGCATGCTTCCAGAAAATTCAGCTCGGCACTCGCTTCTCTCCAACAACCCACCCTCATCTAGAAATGGAACAGAGAAATTAAATTAGAAAACAATATTCATTACACAATTAAACTCACTTTAAATTTCTCACACGGTATAGAATATTTTCGCACATACCCTATAGAGAAGGTGTGCCTCCGGAGTAGCTGAATTTTTTGTTTGCTTCTGCTTCCTTCATTGAATTCTCTGGTTGCTGAGATCACTTAATCTCCCGATTATTGGTCAATTACTTCTTCATATTTAAATATAAAATATATATGTTTGGGTTTGACGGCGGTAGCGTATCATTGAGCTTTGCCATTTTGTTTAGAAAATAATTTAAATTTAGTTATCTGATTAGTTTTCTGGTTCATAGTTTTATGCTTAGGAAGTGTTTTCGAGAATTTTAGTTAATTAAATCATCTACTTTTCGATACCAATATATTGTTTCGCGTTATTTGTGTTTATATTACCAGTGGGTGACCGAGCTCCGCTCGGAGTAAACAGACATCGAAGCTAACTCGAAGATTTAAATTTTCAATTGTGATTTATCAAAACAATACATGCCATAAGAAAATTTGTGAAACCATTGGTGAAAAGATTACCGGTTAAACCTCGGCTTTTCATCGTCCCCCAGCGATGTCTTTGTCTTGATGTTAAATTGGATATCCCCATCTGCACTGGTCTCTTCCATGTTTGTGACCATGCACGGAGCGCTTGGGTTCATATCACCACACGGGTTATGGATCATCCATTTCGAGACCAGTTCCTTGAGTTCCGGATCATCTTCTGGAAACTTTATTAGTTCGCCATATTGGCTATAGATGGCAGCACGTTATCTCTTGAAACCTTTTAGCCAAAATGGCGAACTAATAAAGTTTGAAACTTTCCTATCTGTAACTCCGAACTGCTCGATCGTAGCACTTCAAAACTGGCGCCAATCGATTCCTCTTGGCCAAAAACCCCAGACCCCCAAGTTTACCGGAGTTTATTAATTCTGGGGCGATTTTCGACTTGGCAACCATTCCTCGTATTATAGTATAAGATTTACCATGAAAAAAATGCCTTTGGATTTATTACCATATTTCTCATTTTTTAAAGCAACATTAGATTTATATTATCATATTATCATCACATATTTTAAAATTATATTCCTAAATTTTGTTATAAATTGTATAACTGAATCCTTAATAATTTTTCTTCCTTTTGTCTATTTCATACCAACTCGTTTTAACAGCAGTGACTGACGGTATGCACTAGACTTATTTCCATAATTAAAATCTCGCTGTCGCACATAATGACATAGTGATATTAAAGGCGTTGCATTTTCATATAAAAATTAGAAAGCTATTTTCATTTCAAGACTAAGTATGTCACCGATTACTGTTATGGTTTTTTATCTATTTTGTACAGATGCACTTTACTACCTCCATGAAAACGATTATCATTCAAATGTCTAAAAACAAAAGCGGATGCCTTAAAACTTTAAAATTAGTAAACTTTGAGCACTTAAGAAAATGGCTGAAAAATTTTAAGAATGTCCTTGCACCTAGGACATTCAGAAAATTTTTCCATCCATCGCTGATTTCCAATTTAGCTTTGCTTTTCGAAACACTTCATTTTGAAACCGTATTTTTTTATTACTAATTTTGGATGAGTTTTGGAAATATTATCTGCTTCAATTTTCATCGGAGCCTTACGATTCGAATCGCGATTGCAATTCATTTGCGCCACATTCGACAATTTTGCTTAAATTTGTCGATAAACTTTTTTTACAAAATGATTGTATATCAAAGAGGTTTTCTAATTTTTTTATGGTAGAATGACTCAGATTGAGTTGAAATCAGAGAGAACTGAGTTCCAATTTTTCAGGTTCATGCCAATTTATGCCCTCGCCAATAATTTTACTTTATGGCTCTTGTGGCTCTTCAAAATGCATACCAAATATTAATAATTTTTATCAATTGTAAGTCAATACTATCCACGGCTTTCTCTTGCATAGCAGTATACAAGCATAATGTTAAAGTGTATGATAGGATGTTTTATGAAAACACTTCCGTAGGTTTTTGTAAAATTAAATTAATTTGTAAATATACTTTTAAAGATTCGAAAAGAAAGTGTAGAATCCATTTTGTCATTTGAAAATAAAATTTTAGGACACAATTTTGACCCAAACCAAAATTTTACAATAAAGAAGTTTAGTGTATTTATCAGTTTCTGAGAAATATTTTTTTTTCCTTTAAACATTTTTACTATGATGATAATTTGAAACCATTTTGATATACAGAAAAGTTTATCGCCAAATTTCAGCGAAATGGCTGAATGTGGAGCGAACGGTGTTAATATCTTAATAGTAGCAAATTCTTCAACAAAAAATTGCAGGCCTCGCATAGCTTGAAATCATTGTATATCTGAGTTTATCCTATGTAGTTTTTGTATTTTCAAAATATGATTAGAAATCCTTAAAATCTTATAAATATTGACAGTTTTGTATAAAGTGAGGAGAAAGACATTCAATCCTGCTAAACAATTTCAAATTAATTGAGTAAGGTGTAGAAGTTTCTTTTTTTGAAAATTATCATCAATATTTTTGTATAAGGTCGCAATGCAATTATACTACTTAGAAGTGCGTTCAATCTTATTTTTAGCAAGATTAGAAGAGATTTAATTTTAAACATCGGATGCTTTCAGATGATAGATTTTATCTTTAAATAAGTAAAATCAACAAGATAACAATAGCTGACTGCGTTTTAACAAATGCATAATACGCGAGAAGAAAATCACGTATTTCAAATTATGTTATAGTGCGAAATATTTTAAAATAAACCTTTTTCTTAGCTTTACAAAATACTCCGTTGTAAATTTTGTGATATTTTACTAAATATCTTGTGCCTCTCACGTCATGATGATAAATAATTTTGCATAAATTGGAATCAAGACAGTTATCCACTTATGTTTTTGTTTTGAATTCGTATTCAAAATATCAATCTGAATGTCGAGATAATTTGATACATGTCTGTTAGAAATCTAATATAAACCTCAATCAATTTCCTCCGAATTTTATTTCGTATTATTTCATAAAAATATTATTTAAGAGGATAAAATTATTTGGAAAATAAGAGTTTCAGACTTATTTAACATCGTTCATACTCACTATTTACATTCGGAAAGAAGAAAATCTTTCAATTTTTTTTTTGTTGAAACAAATTTCATCCAAATTTGCAGTAGTTTAAAAGTATGCACAAGATATTCAATACTTACCTCAGTTGAAGTGATTACTGGAAATAACTTAAAATTAGTATATTCTTCAGAATGGATCAAATCTCAAAATGTTTTTCCTGAAACTTCTCAAGATGGCGGAGGTAAGACGCTTTCCGAAGATGGTTTCGTACATTCTTTAGTACACGTGAGATGCATTGTTTAAAGCTAAATCTAAATAAAGTACAGAACAATGAAGGAGCCTTAGATAACACTGCAAAGGTTTGTTGTAGATAATTTTTTCCACCAACAATGGTTTCAATTGTTATAAGATTTTTGATCATTTATTTCTGAAATGGAAGTGGACTACATCGGTTGACTTTTATTAATGTAATAAAAATTTAGCTATTTATAAGAATATTAATTTATTCATGAGTTAGATTCAAACGCTTATTGGACTGTTATATTCCTCAGTAGTTCAGTTAGCCAGTTGACCCTCCAATTTCAATCAATTATTTCTCCAACACTAAATATAAAAGTTGTCATTTAAGAACTCGATTATGACAACAGTATCATACTATCATTACCCATTTATACAAAAAAAGATCGAAATTTACTGAATTGTTAGTTTTTTGGTTTTTAATTTTTTCCTCGGAAAGGATTTGCACATGAATTAGATATTTGCGTCGGTAACATTTCGATCACATAAAAATACTTATGGCTAATTATATGTATATTATTTACAGTACTTACGTATTATCGCAACTAGGTTGGCTCGATTTGTAAGTTTGAGTAAGAAAGTATGAATAGAAAGAAAATGTACATTTATTAATTACAGATAATTTTAATACAGTTTATATTATTTTGTTTTAAAATATAAAATAGCAATTAAACCCTTCCAGTTTCGAATTTGAATAAGTTGCAGAATTATTTTTTCGGCTGAAATCTTTTGGCTATTGCTGTTAGCACTGATTGAAAACCGTCTTCGCCATTAACAGCTTGAGCTTGGCGGCATATAAATTCGATAAGGTATGAGTCAAAGGTATGAGTTCCTCTCTGTTTTTGGTGCGCCATTTGGCTGAGCCCCACATGCGCTCTACATATTGTGTGTGAACGGCCGTGTCGGGATCTACAAAGTTATATTTGTGATTAACAGTTCCATGCAGAAATCCAGCATTTTCCAACTCACTTGTCTAGTATCCTTTCCAGCAATCCGAATAAATAATGCTTCCTTCCTGGATATTTTTGCAAATTTTTTCCATGAGGGTAACGGCGCTTCTGTTAGGCACTGTAACCAAAAAAGTGTCTTGTTTCTCGGCAAATTCCACCGAAAACCCATTGCTGTGGTAGTACAAGCCCAGTGTTATTTTTTTCTTTTTACAAATAAACTTTCGTCTATTTCCACAATAAGTCCTTCGTCGCCTATTTGCGTTCTTTCTTTTTCATCCATTTCAAGGGCACATATCTCCCGCATGTAATTGTTCCAATCTATAACAGTTTTGTCAGCAATTCTCATCCTTTCTGCTCAAAATTTAATTGAGGTTAACTCTTTACACCAACAATAAATGAAGCGCTCAGCTGTCACAAATAAAATTCGGCTACCTTCAAACCAATTTCCGGTTCTCACACCCAAGTGTTGATTGCACTCTTCGATGTTAAATTTCCAGAAGATTTGCTTTCCAAAATACAGTTTCATTTTATGAGAATTTTTGCAAGTACGTTCATTCGGTACTATTCCATATAACTGCAACAATTCAACAGCGTCTTTTTAACTCGCAGGCAGATACAAATACCCATAGTTAAAGTATTTCACGGCATTCAATATAACCAGTAAGCAAAAATAATTTTTTTACGAAAAACCACGTATAACACGTAGGGTTGCCGTAAGTAGGGTCGCCAAATTTGGCGATTTATGCGAATTTTGGCCTGGTTGCGTTAATACGTAAGTATCTTATTTACTTATCAATAATAAAAAATGTCTGTATATTTATAGTACTAATACCCCACGTTTTAACAACTATATAGATTTTATTCAGTCATGAATTTTACTATAACATTTATAACTCCCTTATTAATTGCTCTTCCTATTTTCATGACATATGAAGTCATTTTAATAGAAACAAACTGACGTTATTCAACAGTCTAATTTCCTGCAATTATGCTGTCGTCAGGGCACATTATGACATAGTAACATTTAAGGCACATTTTTTAAATAAAAGGTAGAAAGTAGTTTTTCATTTCACAGTTACGATTATCACTGACTTCTAATTTAAATTTGCTTTTTTATGCATTTCATTTTGACTTGGAATAGATTTTTTGATAAGATGCTTATATTTAAAATTCTCTCTTTTCCCAATAACACCTCCTTTAGTTTCTGGAGCTTTCCAAAACACCGACATACAGGATGGCTTATAAGCAAAAACTCCGACTTAATTCTCTTTTGAGTTTCTTAGCTCCAGAGAGATAGAGATAAAATGTTCAAAAAAGTTTACAATTGAGAGCCCTTGATTTTTTAAAAATTATTTTAATGTCAAAATCACTTTATTTTTTAAATTTGTCACCATAGAGAGCAAGCATCCAAATCTACGCTTGAACCAAATAATCCTAAGGCAGAAAATCCTCCGATTATTTTTCGCTTACTAGTTTTTAATGGTTTGAGCTGAAAAGTGAAAGAACTGAGCACAAATTTTTCAGTTTCCTACCAACTCTTTCCTCTCGCAGGCGATATTAATTTATGGCTCTTGGGGGGAAAACGCCAAGCCCAAATTCACGTCAATGTTACATAAACAGCCATCTAGGGTTTGGTAATGAGTGCAAAATACCGTTACTAACTCATTTTTAATCTTTGGAGGAATCTGCCAAAGAAATTTGAAATCAGATTAAAAAATGGGAAATTTTGATGTTTATCATCAAACTGGTCAAAGTTTGGCAAGTTTTACCCCAATAAATTACTGCCGCTCATCACTGAATGAATCATTTCAGGAAATGCCTCAAGTATATCCTACCCTAATAAGAATTTTCAAATCGTTGAAGAATTGTACCCACTCATCGCATTTGTTTGTATTTAATTTATAAAACCTTATAACTGTACTATTTACAACGGTCAAAGAATGCCAAGAAAAAATTTCACCAAATTATAAAAAATATATTAAAGTGGAATCCTATTCATTAAGGAAACTTATGTATCACATGTGTATTTTATCGGCTGAATTCGCCTTATTGGTGAAATTTTTTCCAGCCGCTTTGCGATTATTGCAACGGAAATCTTTCCTTTAATATTTTGAAACTTCTATTTATATCTACTGAAATGATTTATTTAAGTACAGGTCAATAAAAAGGAAAAAAAAATATAAACATCGTAAACGTTTTGCCATTAGTTTCGATAATGTTGGTTTTGTCGTGTTTTATGACGCAAAAGCCATATCTGGTCATACTGCGCCAAGCAAAAGTTAAAGTTAAAAAACACTATTATAGTAGGAAACTACGAAAATAGACTTTTGCATAAGTCATGAACAAGTAAATCTTGAGTAAAACAGAGAGAAAGTGGTAAGAGTTCAAAAAAAATTAAATATATAAGCATAAAATACGAAAACGCAAATTAAATAAAAAAGGCAAAATTGAATGCAAAGGTAAAATGAGATAAATCCGATGACTAAAACCTACAGATCTTGAAACATTTTAAATGTTCGGATGGTGTTTTTGTCCCACCGATTCATGTAGCGTCAATGAAGAAGAATTATAAAAAGCTAAAACGACAGGAGTTAAAATCTTGACATTCAATTAAAATGTGTTTCACATTAAAATCGATAAGACATCGAAGACAAATTGGTGGTCTCTCACCGAGATATCGCTGCGGAAACCGAGTATGCCCTATGCGAAGGCGCATCAGTTTGACATTAGGAGCACGCATAGGCAATACTGGCCCCACGCAAATAGAGGGCTTGATAACGTATAATTTATTATGGGTATGTTTATACAATGTCTCTTACCACAGAGAAAAAATGTTTTGAAATTGATTTCTGAATATTACGGTAAGGTGAGATATATTGAAAAATAAAAGATTGAAGCAGTTTTAGCAGCATGAATGGCCTGTTCGTTTCCAACTATTCCAACTTGACTAGGGATCCAACAAAATAAAATGCTAAAGCCCCTATGATAGAGAGTCTGCAAGAGTATCAAGATAATAATAACTGGATGATAGTTAAATTGGAGGAGAGTTTCTAGAGAACTGATACTGTCAGTAAAAATTCATACAAAATTGACATTGAGACGAAAGAATTTTTTTTTCTTGGAACAAAAATGTCGCCAGCAACTCTGTGAATAAAACTGTATTTTGTCACCAAAGACGCAACTAACAAGTCCGTAGACGTCCGTAAATATTGGGAAACAGGAGACGTACTATGAACGATGGAAACTAAAGCCGTTGTAGCTTTATTAAAGGTCAAAGAAATATTCAAAAAGGAAGACTGTGGAATCTCCCAAGGTTAAAATATTTGATAATCTACTGTTTGGAAATCAGAAAACTGGAGCCCTGAATCGTGAACAACGCTTTTGATTATCTCACAAAAGGAAAGAAAGCTAGATGGGTGCGCATTGGAAACTCTTTTAAGGGTAACCGGAATGGTCGTATGAGTAACAAGTCTCGATGAGATGTTCACAATAGTGCCACTATGTCGAAAAAAATTTAACTTTCCGATTCAGAATGCCATCTGAATTAACTTTATACAGACTAGGCTAAAACACAAAATTTTGGACTATACTTCTAAAAATACTTGTAAAAGCTACTAGCGCCTAGAATATCTCACGAATAAATATTTTAATGAGTCTTTTCATTTCAGAACCATCAATACGAAAAATACTACGTCGAAATCGCATCTATCTCTCTACAAGAGAGAAAAAATTCAAAATTTCTTTCAGCTATATAACCTTTTCGACGCATTTATAGATTTCTGAAACAATTTTGAGAAAGATTTTTCATAAAAAGACTATCAAACTGTATGCATATAAATTAAACACGATAATGACATGATGGATAAACTCTGTACACAGATTTATTTATAGGCATCTATTTGATGTTGTTCTAAATCTAACAAAGGATTGATCCGTCTGTACTTTCAGAAATATGTAAAGGTGGTAAATCAGAAGGGCAACAACGCAAATGTATTATGCTTGTAAAGCGATTAATTTCTGATTACATGGTCTTGTACTGAATTCGGGTTTCAATCTGTTAGAAAAACATGTGTTAAAACCCAAGTTGGGTTTTCGGATCCTTTAGCCTTGACGTTTATAACCATTTCCTGATATTAAACGCCAAAAAACATGTCAAGGAATCAGTGACACATTCAGAAAAAAATACTAAATTCATGTCAAAGATTAATATTTATTAATTAGAATGAAGACATGCAACATCTTTTAAACAGCATTATTGCAATAAGGGTACTTTCGGATTATTGCATCGATCATTTTAGTACATTGGAACTATATCGTACACCATTTCCGGCAAAAGGTAGTTTTGAGCCAAAAACTGTAAACTGGTGTTCATTACGACGGCGCCAAAATACAAGAATATTGGATTTGATTTTTGGATTTTATTCGCACAAGAGCAATGACGTTGAATATGCAGCGTCAAACTATATTTTTTCTAGAATTAAAAAAGGAAAATTTTAGCTATAAAAATGTGAAAATTAAATTCATGTCAAAGATTAATATTTATTAACTACTAACTGGTACGGGGCGCACTGATGCCATCGAAAAAAAATATTAATCAATAATGTCGCAATTTTCCATCGAAATAGGATGAACTGTACGACAGTACATAAAATACGAACAAACTAATATTCATTTTTATATATTAGACATGTGCATTCTTTCATAATTGTAAAAGTGTCATTTCAGAATGGTAATAAAAGAAACTATTGTATTTTGTTACTCGTTTGATATTCGTTCGGATTTCTCAAGTTTCATTTTAGAAAATGTGATTAAAATAGTTTCTATCAAAATTCATCAAATGTAGAAAACATTTATACCATAAATTCGTTAATATAGTTAAAAAGATAATTTTATGAAAATTAAGGTAATGCAAAATTATTTGTACTATAATATTTGTGGAAGTTACTGCGAAAAACGTTAATATTTAATTCAAATTTCAAAAATCTATTATTGGTCTCCCCAACACTTTCTACGTATAATCTGTCTTAAAGTTGTAACCTCTGAGAATAACTTGTATGACATTTGTGTTCAATAGCTATACAATTTTAACCTTTTAATTGGATTTAGTATTTCTAATAAACCTATTATGTCTCCTTAGTATTTCTGATGGACCTATTATGTCTCCTCAGAGATTTATTCGGAGATTTATTTTTGAGATGAAAAGCAAAGCTAAATTAGAGAGCAGAATTTGTATTATTTTAGATATTATACTATGCCTATATTCATCCCGTAGATGTAAGCAATAAGCAGACCAAGTTTCACCATAATTTGATGAAGTGCTTAGGAAGGCAACAGAAACATTCATTTTTATTTATATAGATTGTGTGGCAATGCTATGCAAGATCTTCGTTAAAATAATATTATCCAAGAATGGTACTTTTAGATTATTGCGTCGAACATTTCAGCACTTTCCCATCAACTCGTCGACCATTTCCGCTAAACACTGGAAATTACTTACGATGACGCCAAATCACACAAACTTTAAACGGCAAGTGGGAAAAGTTATTAAAAATAATTTCACTTATATTAGTAATACAAAACTAACTTTTGATTCTGATTTCACGGATTCAAAAACAAATTCAAGAGATTAATCTATTAAAATAAAAATTTTATTAAACAATATTTAATTAGGCTTCAATTTAACACAAAAAACAGTTTAGTGTTATTAGTTTTCCTGAACTGATAATTCTTTGAAAAACTATACCATTCAGTTCTTATGTTTTTTTTTTGAAGATATGAGTAAAGAATGTAAAAGTCTTCCAAATTTAACAAAAAATGTGAAAAACGGTATTAAATTATGCCACAATAATAATTTGAAAATAATCGAGTCAAGAGTAGAATCTTAGGTTATGGCTAACTTGCATAATTCTTTTAATAAAATATCCCAGTTGAATGCCCTCTCGGAAATATTAATTTATGGCTCTTTCGCCACCCCCCCCCCCCCGAAATAAAGCCAAGCCAAAATTTACATGTAATATAAGATAAATATCCATCTAGATTTTGTTAATGCTCGAAAAATATTACTACTTCAAAATTTCAGATATTTGAAGCCATTTGAATTTTAAAAAAATTGAAATTAGGTTAAAGAGGGCAAACTTTTTAATGCCTTCACGATTAAAATTCAGTGATGTTAATGTTTAACATGAGAACGTTATTCAACAACACATTACTTCCCTACATCACTGGATACATCATTTGAGGCAATTTTCTGAATATATTAAAATGAGATTTTCAAATCACTGAAGAATAGCATCTAATAGTCCCAATGCATGAAATTTCACCACTTAAAGCAACCAAGGAGTGACAAGCAAAACATCTCGAAATTTTTTTTTTAAATGTATTGCTACTCATAGTGAAAAATTTTGTAACTGCTTATCCCATGTTGCAGAGCGTAACAATTCAAATCGCTGAATTGGCAAGCTGTTCGAGCTTTTTCGTAAACGTTACAACTGAAAAGTACTTTTTTTATATTTTATAATTATTTTCTACCCTTTATATCTGCTGGAGTGATTTATGAAAGACAATTCAAAGATAAAAATAAAATTTAATTTAATCATTAATCTTTTGCAAGGCATCTAGATGAAAGGCCTCACTAATGATATTATGCCAAATATGCTAACAAAGTTAACTTTCTAATTTTCAATGCCGCCTGAATTAATCCTAGACAGATTTGGCTCATTCGACAGAATTCTGAAGTACAAATCTGATAATGCTTGAAATTTTTTCATCGCATAGTTTATCACACTAATAGACAATTTAACGAGACTCCTCATCTCAGACCCATCAATATGAAAATTGTAATTTTGAGATTGGATATGCCTCTCTACGAGTGATTAAAGATGAGTTAAACCATTTTCCCATTAGATTATCTTTTCGACACATTTATAGATTTCTATCAAAATTTTGGGAAAGATTTGTTCAGAGAAAGTCCATCTATCCAACTATCTCTATATAAATTAACACTATAATATATGGATAAACTCTGCTTGCATATTAATTTATAGACATTCCCCTGATTTTTGGCCAAATCTAACAAGGTATTGATCAGCCAGTGCTTTCAGAAATATGTAAATGCTGCAATTCAAAAAGACAGAGACGTAAATGTATTATCCTTGCTATATGATTATTTGGCGATTTCAAGCATAGTTTTGTATCAAATTCTTTTTTCAATCTACCAGATTAAAACGTTTATGAAACACAAATAGGACTTTTAACCACTTTCCAGAATTAATCGCCAAAAAACGTCAAAATTCCCTGAACATACTTATAAAAAATTCAAAATGTATGCCAAATATTAATATTTTTTATTAATTGTATGCCAATGCTATGCAACGCGTTCTCTTGCATAGCATTATACAAGCATAATATAAAAGCGTATGAGAAGAAGTTTTAAAAAACCACTTCCCGTTGGTTTTAGTAAAATTAAATTAATTTTTAATTCATTTTTAAACATTCAAAACCAAGTCTAGAACCATTTTGTCAGGTGAAAATAAAATTTCATTAAACAATTTTGAGCCAGACCAAAATTTTACACTATAGGAGTTTGGTGTAGTTATAAATTTTTATGAAGTAGTTTTTTTTTTCCTTTAAACGTTTATACGATGATAAGATATGATAATTGGAAACCGTTTTGATATACAGACATTTTATCCAAAAAAAAAGGTTAACGCCAAATTTCAGCGAAATGGCCGAATGCTCGGAGAACGGCATCAATATCTTAATAGCAGCAAATGCTTCAACGGAAAATTGACAATCCCGTATAGCTCTAAATTATTATCTATCAGAGTTTATCTGATAATTTTTTCTGTTTTTTCAAAATATGATTAGAAAACCTTGAACTTTTATAAATATTGACAGTTCAGTGAAAAGTGTGGAGTATGGCATTCAATCCTGCTAAAATCTTTCAAAATCATTGAATAAGGTATAGAAGTTTCTGTTTTTGAAAATTAGCATCAATCTTATAAAAGATCATAATGCAATACTACTTAGAAGTGCATTCAATAATCTTATTTTTAACAAGACTAGAAAAGATTTAATTTTAAACTTCGGATGTATTCAGAAGGTTGATTTTATATTCATAAAAGTAAAATCAATAAGAGCTGAATATGTTTTAACAAATGCATAATGCGCGAGAAGAAAATCACGTATTTTAAATTGTGTTATCGTGCAAAATATTTTTTAAATACACCTTTTTGTTAGCTGCAAAAAAATACTCCGTTGTAAATTTTATGATATAAATATCTCGAGACGTCTCGATAATAAATAAACTTGCATAAATTGGAATCAAGACAGTTATCCACTGATATTTTTTTTTAATTTGTATTCAAAATATTAAGCTGAAAGTCAAGATAATTTGATACATAGCGGTTAGAAATCCAATATTAACCTCAATCAATTTCATCCATATTTTATTCTATCTTATTTCATAAAAATTTTATTTAAGAGGATAAAAAATTTTTAAAAATAAGAGTTTCAGACTTATTCATACTCACTATTTACATTCAGAAAGAAGAAAAGCTTTCAATGGTTTTTGTTGAAACAAATTTCATCCAAATTTGCAGTAGTTTAAAAGTATGCGCAAGATATTCAATACTTACCTCAGTTGAAGTGATTACTGGAAATAACTTAAAATTAGTATATTCTTCAGAATGGATCAAATCTCAAAATGTTTTTCCTGAAACTTCTCAAGATGGCGGAGGTAAGACGCTTTCCGAAGATGAATAGCAACAGCAATGGTTTCGTACATTCTTTCGTACATCTCGCGTATTCTTTAGAATACGCGAGATGCATTGTTTAAAGCTAAATCTAAATAAAGTACAGAACAATGAAGGAGCCTTAGATAACACTGCAAAGGTTTGTTGTAGATAATTTTTTCACCAACAATGGTTTCAATTGTTATAAGATTTTGGGTCATTTATTTCTGAAATGGAAGTTGACTACATCGGTTGACTTTTATTAATGAAATAAAAATTTAGCTATTTATAAAAATATTAACTTCTTCCTGATTTAGATTAAAAGGCTTATCACACTGTTATATTCCTCAGTAGTTGAGTTAGCAGTTGATCCTCTTATTCCGATGAATTATTTCTTCAACACAAAATATAAAAGTTATCGTTTAACAAATCTGGTATGAAGATAATACCGTACTATTTATCATTACCGATTTATTTAGAAAAAGATTGAAATCTTCTGATATGATAGTTTTCTTATTTGTAATTTTTTTTTTCCTTTGAAAGGATTTGCTCATGAATTAAGTGCTTACATCGGCAACATTTCTATCACTTTAAAATACTTAATGCTAATTGTATGTATATTATTTACTTGCAATAAAAATGTATATTTATAACACCAATACCCCTCGTTTTAACAACTATATAGATTTTATTCACACATGAAATTTACTATAAGTTTTATTACTCCCTCGATAATTGCTCTTCCTATTTTCATGACATATCAATTCATTTTAATAGGAACAAACTGACGTTATTCAACAATCTTATTTTAATTATGTTGTCAGGACACATTATGACATAGTAACATTTAAGAAGCATTTTTTAAATAAAAAATAGAAAGTAGTTTTAATTTCAAAACTAAGCATATAACTGACTCCTAAATTAGATGCCCTTTTTTATGCATTTCGTTTTGACTTGGAATTTATTTTTCTAAGAAGTTGCTTATATTTGATATTCTCTCTTTCTACAATTGATTTTCCGATAGGTTGTTTATATTTGATATTTTCTCTTTCCACAATATAATCTCCTTTAGCTTCTGCAGCTTTCCAAAATACCAACATACAGGAAGGATTACAGGCAAAAATCCGACTGTTAATTCTCTTCTGACTTTCTTATCTACAGAGAAATAGAGATAAAATTTTCGATAAAAGTTTACATTTGAGTGCCCTTGATTATTTTGGAATTATTTTAAAGCCAAAATCGGTCGGTACCCCAACAGTACCGACAATGAAAAAAAAATATTACGAAAACCAAAAATGCTGCTTCATTTTTGAAATTTGTCGCCGTAGAGTAGGAATCCAAATCCACTCTATAACCAAATTATCCTAAAGCAGCCAATCCACCGATTATTTTTTGATTACTAGTTTTTAATGCTGGAATAGTTTAAATTGAGCTGAAATGTTGAAGAACTGAGCCCAAGGTTTTCAGTTTCATGCCAACTCTTTCCTCTGCGATATTAATTTATGGCTCTTGGGGAAAACACTCCAAGCTAATATTCCATAAGCAGAAATCTAGTGTATGGTAATGAGTGTAAAATACCATTACTAACTCATTTCAAATCTTTCGAGTTATCTGCCTAAAATAAATTGAAATTAGGCTAAAAATGGCAAATTTTGATGATGTTTATCATCAAACTAGTCAAAGTTTCGCAAGTTTTAACCCAATACATTATTATCGCTCATCACTGAATGAATCGTTTGAGGAAATTTCTGAAGTATATCGGAATACGAATTTTCAAGTCGTTGAAGAAGTCTACCCACTACTCGCATTTGTTTGTATTTAATTTATAAAATATCATAACTGTACAATTTACAGCGATCAAAGAGTTCCAAGAAAAAATTTCATCAAATTAAAAATATAAATTAAAATGGATTGCTATTCATTAAGCAAAATTGTGAATTACTTGTGTATTTTATCGACTGAATTCGCCATATTGGCGAAATTTTTTCCGAAACAAAGTAAAATGCTAAAGCCCCTTGAGTCTGCAAGAGTATTAAGATAATAATAACCGTATGATATTTAAAATGAAGGAGAGTTTCTAGGGAACTCATACTGTCAGTAAAAACTCATACAAAAGTGACATTGAAACGAAATAATTTTTTTTCGTGGAACAAAAAATCCCTAGCAACTCTGAGGATAAAACTGAAAATTAATTATGAATACGGAAACTGTGTATTTTGTCACCAAAGACGAAGCTGCAACCAACAAGTCCGTTTAATTTTGAGCAATCAGTAAATATTGGGAAATAGGAGACGTGCTGTGAACGATGGAAATTAAAAAGTTGTTGGAAAATAAATGGAGCAGTTGCAGCTCTATTAAAGGAAGATGAAAAATTCAAAACGGAAAACTGTGGAATCTCCCAAGATGAAAATATTTAATAATCTATTATCTGGACATCAGAAAACTAGAGCCCTTAATTGTTAACTACGCTTTTGATTATCTCAAAAATAGGAAGAAAGCTAGATGGGTGAGCATTGTAAACTCTTCTAAGGATAACCGTAATGGTCGTATCAGTAACAAGTCTTGAGGAGATGTTCATACTAGTAAAGCTTTGCAGAAACAAATTTAACTTTCTCATTCTGAATGCCATCTGAATCAACCCTATACAGACTAGGCTAAAACACAAAATTTTGGACTATACTTCTAAAAATATTTGTAAAAATTACTACCTCCAAGAATATTTTGACGAGTCTTCCCATTTAAGAACTATCAATACGAAAAATGCTATTTTGGCAACAAATCTATCTCTTTATAAGAGCGAAAAAGTAACTCAAAACTTCTTTCAGCTATATAACCTTTTCGATTCATTTATGGATTTCTGTAACAATTTTGAGAAAGATTTGTTCATAGAAAGGCTATCTATTAGACTGTCTTTATATAAATTAAACACAATAATGACACGACGGATAAACTCTGTACACAGATTCATTTATAGGCATCTATATGACGTAGGGCTAAATCTAACAAGAGATTGATCCGTCTGTATTTTCAGAAATATGTAAAGACGGTAAATCAGAAGGGAAACAATGTAAATATATTATGCGATTTTTTCTGATAACGATTAATTTCTGATACGATTAATTTCTGATTACATGGTCTTGTACTGAATTTGGAATTCAATCTGTTAGAAAAACGTGTGTTGAAATCGCAAGTTGCGTTTTCGGATTTTTAGCCTTGGCGTTTATAACCTTCTCCTGGTATTAAACGCAAAAAAACACGCCAAGGACCCAGTGACACATTCAGAAAAAAAAAATACTTAATTCATGTCAAAGATTAATATTTATTAATTAGAATGAAGACATGCAACATCTTTTAAACAGCATTATTGCAATAAGGGTACTTTCGGATTATTGCATCGATCATTTTAGTATTTTGGAACTAACTCGTCCACCCTTTTCGGCGAAAGACAGATTTGCGCCCCAAACTGCAAATTCCTTTTCATTACGAAGACGCCAAAGTACAATAATAATATTGGATTCGATTTTTGGATTTTATAGCACAAGAGACATGATGTTGAATATGGTGCTCCAAACTAATTTTTTACCAGGATTAAAAACGCAAATTTTAGCTATAAAAAAAGTGAAATTTTTTTGTGAAAATTAAATCTATGTCAAAGATTAATATTTATTAACTACTAGCTTCTACCCGGCATGTTGATGCCACCGAAAAAAATATTAAGTACAATCAATCAATAATGTGGCAATTTTTTATCGAAATCGGTTGAACTGTATGACAGTACATAAAATACGAATTAACAAATATTCATTTTTATATATTAGACATGTGCATTCTTTCATAATTGTAAAAGTGTCATTTCAGAATGGTAATAAAAGAAACTATTGTATTTTGTTACTTGTTTGATATTCGTTCGGATTTCTCAAGTTTCATTTTAGAAAATGTGATTGAAATAATTTCTATCAAAATTCATCAAACGTAGAAAACATTTATACCATAAAGTAGTTAATATAGATGAAAAGATAATTTTATGGAAATTAAGATAATGCAAAATTATTTGTACAGTAATATTTTTAAAAGCTACTGCAAAAAAAGTTAAAATTTAAAACAACTAGGATGGGTCTCCCTGAAACTGTCTGTAATGAAGTTGTTACCTCTGAGAAAGACTTGCATGACATTTGTTTTCAATACCTATACAATATTAACCTTTAGCTTAGATTTAGTATTTCAGCTATATTGCCTCCTCGGCTGGTTATTTGGAAAATTATCGTTAAAATGCTATTGAGACACGATTTTTTTATTTTAGAGAATTGTACTATGCCTATATCCATCCCGTAGATGTAAGCAATAAGCTGACTAACTTTCACCACAATCTGATGGACGGTTTAGAAAGGCATAAGAAACATACAAACATTCATTATTATTTATATAGATTGTAAGCCAATGCTATGCAAGATCTTCGTTAAAATAGTATTATCCAAGAATAATGGTACTTTCAGATTATTGCATCGAACATTTTACTATTTTGGAATCAGGCAGATGACCATTTTCACTAAAAACTACAAATTGCTTTTTATTACGATGGCACCAAAGCACGAAAATATTAAAGAGCAAGTGAGAAAAAATAATTTCACTTATATTAGTATTATAAAACCAACCTTTAATTCTGATTTCAAGGATTATAAAATAAATTCAAGAGATTCATCTTTTAATTAAAATAAGAAATTTATTAAACAATATTTAATTAGGCTTCAATTTAACACTAAAACAATTTAGTGCTATTAATTTCTCTGAACTGATAATTCTTTGAAAAACTCTATACCATTTAGTGCTGATATGCTTTTGAAGATATGAGTAGAGAATCTAGAAATCTTCAAAATAATAATTTAACAAAAAATGTGAAAAACAGCATTAAATCATGCTACACTATTTGAAAATAATTGAGTAAAGAGTAGAATCTTAGGTTATTTCAAACTTGAATAATTCTTCTAATAAAATATCACAACCGATTGCCCTCGCCGTAAATATTAATGTATGGCTCTTGCACAACACCCGAAAAAAATCCAGCTCAAATTTACTAGTAATATTACATAAACGCCATCTAAATCTTGTTGATGCTCGCAAAATATGACTACTTACACACTTCAGATATTTGAAGCGATTTGAATAGAAAATTTGAAATTAGTTGAAAAACGAAAAAAATTTGATTCTTTCATAATAAACATTCAGTGATATTGATGTTTAACATGAAAGCGTTTTTCAACAATATATTACTGCAATATATCACTGGTTTAATTGTTTGAGGTAATATTCTGAATATATGAAAATGAGGCTTTCAAATCATTGAATAACAGTAATATTCACAATGTATAAAATTTCATAATTGCAAAATTTAAAGCAACCAAGAAGCGCCAAGAAAACCATTTCGCCAAATTAAAAAAAATATGCATTGCTATTCATAGTGAAAGATTTTGTACTTGCAAATCACATGCTGTATAGCTTGCCAGTTCATATCGCTGAATTGGCAAGCTATTCGAACTTTTTCGCCACCGTTACAACTTAAAAGTACTTTTATTTTTATATTTTTAATTCAATTCAGCTCTGTGTATCTGGTGGAATAATTTATGAATGACTGAATTCAAAAATAAACAAAAAATTTTAATCAAAAATAAACAAAAAGTGACCTCACTAATGCAATTATGCCAAAAGTTCTAATAAAGTTAACTTTCTTATTTGTAATGCCATTTGAGTTAATTTTGGACAGACTTGACTCATTAGACATAATTCTGAGCTACAAATCTGATAATGTTGCAATTTTTCCATTGCATAGTTTATCATACTAATGGACAATTTTATGAATATCCTCATCTCAAACCCATCAATACGAAAATTGTAATTTTAGATCAGTCTCTATATAAAGGAGAAAAGATGAGTTAAAACTTTTTTCTGCAAGATAATCTTTTCAACACATTTATGGATTTCTATCAAAATTTTGAGAAAGATTTGTTCAGAGAAAGCCTATCTATCCAACTGTCTTTATATAAATTAACACTATAATATATGGATAAACTTTGTACACAGTATAATTTATAGACATCTATCTGATGTTGGAACAAATCTAACAAGGGTTTGATCGGTCTATGCTTTCTTAAATACTAGCCGCCTTTGGCGACCAGCTGGTTCGCCATGAGTAAAGCGTTCTAAACTTTTCAATTAAATCACATATTCATTAGCCTGGAAGTAATTCCGGGCATTGATTGTCCTGAAATTAGTATTTTCTTTAAGATGACGGACGGAAAGTTCTAAAAGTACACCTTTTCCTAATAATATTCTTTAATTTTATAAATCAGTCAGTTTTAATCATCGGTTATGCTTCCAAAATATTAAAAAAAAAATTCGATGATGTTGCCAAAATATTAAATATGTTTTTTAAAGAAAGCGAGAAAGGGAAAAAAAGTATTAAATTAAGGATACAGATATTGCAAACGATTATATAAATATGCCATTAAGTCGGGATTTCAATGCATATCCTGTCAAAATTCAATCAAGTTTACCGTAAATAAAGAAGATTTATTGAGTTAATGATATAGATATTGCAAACGATTGTAGAAACCTTTGCTTTGCATTTATTTTTCAAAGAAAATATCACATTTTATACTTCTTGTATTTTATCCAGTCACGTGCTGAAAATACCATTTCTGTAGATTTACTTTGCGATGGTAATTTTTTTTGAACTTCCGGCATTCTTTTATTTTATCCAGTCACGTGATAAAAACATGGTTAAAATATTTCTTTAAAAATTCATTAAAAATAGAAGTTTACATTATAAATTTAAAAAACTGATGCCATTAGAAAGCTAATTTTTTTATCTTTAAATTGATATAAAAATCATGTTTGCGCAATAATATTTTCGGAAGTTATAGCGGAAAAACGTTGAAATTTCGCTTAAATTTTAATTAATTCAAATTCTAATTAAAAATTCGAAAAAAGGGCTCCGAGGTGCACATTCCGGACCTCCAAGGTATACATGTACCAAATTTGGTAGCTGTAGATCCAACGGTCTGACCTGTAGAGCGCCAACACACACACACGCGCACACACACACACACACAAACGCGCGCGCGCACACACACACACACACACACACACGCGTTGAGCTTTATTATAAGTATAGATGTGAAGGCGGTAACTCAAAAACTTAGTGACGTAAATGTATTATCCTTTGCATATGATTAATTTGTGATTACAAGCATAGTTTTGTATCAAATTAAAACGTGTTTAAAACCCAAATTGGATTTTCGGATACTTTCAACCACTTTACAGAATTAATAGCCCTAAAACACCAAAATTTCCTTAATATATTTAGAAAAAAAATTCAAAATTCATGCCAAATATTAATATTTTTTATCAATTGTAAGCGTTCTCTTGTACAGCATTATACAAGCATAATATTAAAGCATATGAGATGAAGCTTTAAGAAACCACTTCCATTGGTTTTCGTAAAATTAAACTAATTTTTAATAACATTTTTAAAGATTATAAAACAAAGTCAAGAAACTATTTTGTCAGGGGAAAATAAAATTTTATTAAACAATTTTGAGCCAAACCAGAGTTTTACACTAAAGAAGTTTAGCGTAGTTATCAGTTTAAATGAAGTAGGTTTTTTTCCTTTAAACAGTTTTACGATAATATGATAATTGGAAACCGTTTTGATATAGTCATTTTATCCAAAAGCAATTTATCGCCAAATTTGAGTGGCCGAATGTGGTACGAACGGCATCAATGGCTTAATAATACCAAATGCTTCAACAAAAAATTGCCAACCTCGCATAGGGCTAAAAATTAC
>JAPMOQ010044538.1:0-12205 GCA_026543055.1 Argiope trifasciata
AAAAGGATGCGCCGACTTGAATGATGAGTGAGAGGCACCATTCAAAGGCAAAGGGTTCATTCTAGGTCCATCAAGATCGAAAATACATTTGCACAGGATCCAAAGCTATATTATTAATCAAGAAAGTGACCTTCCACAAACTTTTTCGCATACTTTTCGGTAAAGATTTTATAACTTCACCTGCTAATAAAAACTGTGGACGACTTTGCACAAGGCTTCTAATGTTTGTACTGTATTAGTGAACAATAGTTACGAAATATGGATTTTAAAAGTGAATCTAGCATTTTTACGGCATCAATCTTGCGAATATGTATTTGAGCATTTTTTTTCGACCGATTGAAAAATAAAAATTAAAATTTGAAACAGAGCTACAATTGTAGTCACATGATCACACACCTAATTTAATTGTTTTAAATCATTGTATTTATAAATTCTTGTGTTTACATGCATTCGAAAATGCAAACCAATCAACGATTTGAGAGATTTGTTTTAAAATTTGATAAGAATCTGTAATCCGATGTTAGACCTGCACCATATTTTATTAATCAAGCTCTTTAAGGTTTAAAATTATCGAGTTCTATTGTATTTGAGCATACAGGCACACACACATCCTTTGAATGGACTCCATTCAAAATGTTATAGATATGAGCAAATTCGGATCGTTTAGCTCCAAGTCTTTTAGAGCTATTTTATTTACAGATAGACATAGAGACAAAATGTGTGTTTCAGATTCAAGAAGTTCTGAAACGTAAAACTGAGAAATGAAAGAATTTTCTTTAGGAGGTGTTGCGTCCCACGGGGTAGAGCACTTTGTAATTGAGAAACTTCCGATGAGGGTGTTGCTTCTCGTCACCTGGGTGGGTGCAAAGAGAGAGGGGAAGGATTCTACCCATCGATAACGTACTTCCGATAAGGGGACTGCTTCTCGTCACCTGGGTGGGTGCAGAGAAAGAGGGGAAGGACTCTACCCATCGATAACTTACTTCTCAAGGGAAGGATTCAACCATGGCCGGTCATGTCCTTAGGCCTCATCCACAATTCTCGCCAATGTTGCTGCTGTGCTGATCGGTCATTCAATTTTTTCCGCGTGCCTTACAGCAGGTCTGAGTAGCCAGTTTGTGTTTGTAGTTAGAGATATTCCCGGCATCCACTTAGTATGCCGCTGGTATCCAGAGTAAGGGTTTTGCATATTTCATTTGTTGTTGTTGTTGTGACCATGTTAACATGGAAAGGGGTTGCAGTGGCTTTTGTAGGTAAAGACCCTTGAGCACCCGAAGGCAGAAGTCTGACTTCTAGCTCAAAGGAAGATGGCACACACACATTCACTTGCACAACCCTTTTTTACAAGGTCGGGGGTCATTCACACATCTCACTGATAGAATACAAGGGAAGAACAACCATGTCAAAACCAAGACTCGAACCTGGGAAGCCCAGATCACGGGTGAGACGCGCAACCTTTAAGCCAGGACACCAGTGCCTACTTCATTTGTTTTATTCAATGAAATAAATTCTTTACTTTCAATATTTTAGAAATGCTACTACTTTCCTATTCCTGTGGCTAACGTATGTGCAGTTTTTTTAAGTAAAAAAATCTGCCCGATTCACTCCTGAGTAACCACAGATATTGCGAACTCTATTAAAATTCCCCATTATGAACACAAACCTTTTAATTTTTCTTGCTAAATTGGAAGCAGATATATCTTTAACTGTGACTGCTTCTCTGCATTCTTTATTCTAAAGGGGGTTCACACGAGGTTAATTATTGTAAGATCACGCCTACATCTGGAAAATCACGTGACCACAACGGTGCAATGGCAAATAATTGTCCCGTCTGCTTAAACGTTGTCTCAACTGTTCAAACGAGGACAATGCCGGGACAACAGCAGAGAGGCAACAATTGCGGGTAATCGTAAGCCTCGTGTGAACCTACCTTAATAGTCATTTTCTTTTTGAATCAGTAATTTGGTATTCTTTGGCATATTAAGGTATCCGACTACGTTAAAAACAGTGGTTATCGATCACATTGGCGAATATTTTTGTTTGTTTGTTTTTATTTCTTGTAGTTTAGATTTTCTGCTTTCCAAAACAGCTTAACTTTTCTAGGAATAGGAAGGACGGACTTATCATCCAGGGCCACATATTTTTTAAGCTAAAATTTGTTTTTCAATTTTTTCAAAACTTTTAACTTTCATAAAAATTCTCCACCGTTGTTAACACGATATCTCAAAAACTAATAGTGATATTTGCATAAAAATTTCAGCGTGTGTATTAAATAATGAGGCAATGAAATGAACCAAAAGTTTTATTGGTGATGAAATACTTTTTCATTTATGGGAGTTTATAGAAAAATTAAGTTGTACATTTATGGAAAAACCGCATATATAGGTATTTTTTTACCCATAGCTTCTTTGCAATTGAAAATTTTTCTTAGAATTTCATTCAACAGTATATTCTATAACTAGTCTACAAAGAAAAATGGGATTGCTGCATTACAATTTTGTGTAGAATGTTAACCGTTTTGTTTAAAATTCATTAAAATGTATTACAAATATACTTGTTTCTAAAAACATATTATATTTTAAAATAATTTTGTTGTATTTATAGCGTTTTGTATAAGAATGGACGATACATCTAAAAACCATAGTTTTAAATCCTTTTCAAAAAATCCAATTTTTCAAAATTTTTCCTTCGAACGTAGTCGGATACCTTAATGTTGATCCCATCTCATCTTTTCCTAGGGCCGCGGTGGCTTGGTGGTAAGGTCTCGGCTTCGGAACCGAAGGGTTTCAGGTTCGAGACTCGATGCCACCGAAGAACCGTCGTGTGAGGGGGTACCTTGCACGATAAATCTGTCAGGCCAAACGTTCTCCCTCTGGTGTGGCGTGGTGTGGAGAGGGGGGTGCCAGTTCAGGTGTCGTCAAAATGACGAGGTCCGTCCCAAAGTAGCCCTCGTGTTGCTTTAAACGGGACGTTAATATAACTAAACTAAACTAAACTCATCTTTTCCTTACGTAATGAGTGATTTTTATCATTTTTAGTTGAAAGAACTCGTGCCAGTCTTCAGATTGAACTGGTTCGCATGTTGAGAGGGACAGACAGTCAGATGAGAGTTGGAGGAATCCTGGTCACCGATTGTCCGAAAATGAGGAAGTGCATCGAAAATGAGTGATGGCGAAGTGGACATACGCTTGCTCGCACTCCGACGACAGCAGAGGAGGAACAGAGGAAAGTCCAGCGCTCTAGAGTCTCTGGAAAACAACAACAACTCGGACGTCGAGAGAGTAAGTATCTTAATAAGCAATAACAGCCGCTGGACATCAGCGATCGCTTTTGTCGAACGGATAAGTTGCTGGACTTCAAACCCAAACATCGCAGGTTCGATCCTTGGCGGAATTCAACATCCATATTGTCGAAATTCCAGCCAACACCATCGCCACATATGTCTCCCCGGACATTGAACCTTCAAACAGCTATCGTGGCGCTATCTACCAGTTGTCATACCATACCCAAACATACCCATACATACCCGTCGTATCATACTACCAAAGTCGTCAGACTCACTTGACGCGCTGCAACTCTCTTCGCTTGCCATAACACTTGACGCCATAAAAATCGTTCATCTATACCGACTCACTGGTTGGGGAGTATTGTGGTGACATCTTAATAAGCAATAACAGCCGCTGGACATCAGCGATCGCTTTTGTCGAACGGATAAGTTACTGGACTTCAAACCCAAACATTTCAGGTTCGATCCTTGGCGGAATTTAACATCCATATTGTCAAAATTCAAGCCAACACCATCGCCACATATGTCTCCTCGGACATTGAACCTTCAAACAGCTATCGTGTCGCCATCTACCAGCTGTCATACCATACTCATACATAACCGTCGTACCACACTACCAAAGCGCAACGGAACTTGGCGCAATAACCAAAGACACAATAATCTCAATGTCTCACTTGACGCAACAATCAAAGTCGTCAGACTCACTTGACGCAGCGGCAACTCTGTTCGCTCGCCATAATGCTTGGTGTCATAAAAGTCATTCTTTTCTACAGACTCACTGGTAGGGAAGTATTGTGGTGACATCTTAATAAGCCAGAAACAGCCACTAGACACTAGGTTCGCTTTTGTTTAATGGATAAGTTGCTGGACTTTAAACCCAAACATCGCAGGTGTGATCCTTGGCGGAATTCAACATCCATATTTGCAAAATTCCAGCCAACACCATTGCCACATATGTCACCTCGGACATTGAACCTTCCAACAGCTATCGTGGCGCCATCTACCAGCCGCAAATGCAACCAAAGTCGTCAGACTCACTTGACGCAATAATCAAAGTCGTCAGACTCACTTGACACAGCGGCAATTCTTTTCGCTCGTCATAACGCTTGGGGCCATAACAATCATACGTCTCTACAGACTCACTGGTAAGGGGGTATTGTGGTGACATCTTAATAAATCAGTAACAATCACTAGACATCAGGGTTTGCTTTTGTCGAATGAATAAGTTACTGGACTTCGAAACCAAACATCGCAAGTTTGATCCTTGGCGAAATTCAGCCTTTACTTTGGCACAATTCCAGCCAACACCATCGCCACAAGTAGGCATTAGCGAAGAGATATTTCCTCTTCTTGTTCTACATGTGCAGAATTATAAATAATCTCTTTTCAGTATGAAATGAAAGAATTGATCACAATTAAATTGCTGAGGCATGTTCATTTTCACAATATTACCAAACTTTACAATTCTAAAATAATACACAAATCTGATATATAAAAAGGAATATTTCTTTGTAGAATAGAGTAAATACTATTTTTATACTTCAATTTCAATAAATGTATTCATTGCCAACAAGAAAATAAATATCATTCTTCCCTATCATTCTTAATTAATTAAGATAGCTATTTCAAATTCCAAAAGATATTTCCAAGATTATTTCTTCTACGGTAGTAACGTTCCTGTTACCAGCTAATAGTTTATTTATTATCTTGTTCAAATTTTCAGTCGTTCATATAATACTTTTTATTCATCCGCTCAAGTTCAAATACCTTTTTTTTTTAAAACTTACAGTGGATGACGATTTTAATACCGTTTTTAAACATTAAGTAATTAATTTAATTTAATTAATTTTTAATACTTTAAATAGTGTTTTAGCAATTTGTAATGAAAATTGAAATCAAGAGAAATAGCTCAATCGATAAAATGCGAGAATTTCAGTATTTTTCATGTGGAGGTGAAGAACGTTACAATTCTTGCAAAAATAAAAAAATTTTTTTATACTTAATAATTTTTTGATAATTATTTAATAAAAAGTAACTGAAATAAAAATTTTCTTTGTTGACCTAAGTAGGAAGGAAACTAAATGCTTTAATTTATTTATTTTAATTTCTTAGTTTTTTAAATTTTAAAGAAATTAAATTAAAATTTTTAATTTTAATAATTTAAAAGTTTTTTAATTCTAATTTTAAAAAATTTTAATTTTTTTATTTTTAAAAAAAAATTTAAATTTTTTAAATTTTTATATATTTTTAAAAAATTATTATATTAAATTAAAAAATTATTATATATTTTATATACATAATTTATATACATAATTACTTGTTTTCAGATTAGTTCTGGTCATTCGGCATACGAGACAACGCCAGTCAAGACTTACACTGTAACCGAATCCCCCATTAGAAACGGGGGCACTCCTCGTCGGAACTCCTACCTCGGGAATTTATCCGCCTCGCTCTTTGACGAAGATTCCCGTCTGGGGAGAATGCACATGCCTCCTGTAATACGGTGCGAGGTGAGTTCATCTTCAGAATTCAGTCATTGTATTAAGTGTTAGTTTTCAATTGCTTGCATTAGAAAATGTTGTTACGGATTTCCTATACTAATCCGTCGGGTTCCTTCACCTGTATAGTGAGTGTGTATGGTGTGAGAAAAGATGAACACGCAGAATGATCAGTCCTTTAGTTGATGACACAACACAGACGTTTATTTACAGTCGAAACGAACACACAGCAGCAAACAATAACAACAGTAGCTCACAAGTAATAACAATATCCGCAGCACTGGCTATACTACTCGACGCTGCTTCCTACAAGGCGCACAGTTCAGTTCAGCATTTACTTGGCTCCGCCGCTTCTTGTCTTCTCCTCTGGAGGACTCGTTATCTAATGTCGATTCCGACTACTCTGCTCTCAGCGGTAACGGTAACGATGTGTTTTACGGAGCGCCTAGCCCGACAAGTATGGGGCGTGATCTCCGTTACTGATAAATTAAATTGAAGCCTGACTTTTGATTGATGGACGTGATCTTCTTCGATGAAAGGAATGAAGGAAACCTGCAAGAGCCGAACTGGTGAAGCTGAGAGGATGAGAGGGTAGGTGAGGAGGTAGCCAATCAGAGGTCCTTCGTCCGGGGAGTAGGTGGAGGGTTGCACTGTGTCTCGGGAAGGTTTGGGGTCTTGGGAGAGAGATAAGCTGTTGTACCAGGAGAGCCAATCAAAAGCCTTTTACTCGCTGTAAGTTGGAGAGAGTTAGTCGATGAGAGCATTGAGAATGATTAATTTCTTCTTTTCGGAGTCTTTTGTTTCTCTTGCTAATTTTGCAGCTTTGATTAATCCAGGAAATTCTTCTAGCATAGATCTTATTTCTTTCAGGGTTTCAATTAAATCTTTCATGTCGGTCAGTTCTGGGGAGTTATGAGGCTCTGAAGTTGGGTGATATCTGGGTTTCTGCAGTTGTTGTTGCTGGATCGGGACTTCTTTCTGCGTTATTCTGGGCTGGTTTTCGAACTTTCTCTGCTCTGGTTTCTTTGTTATTTCGGCGTAGGATAGACGACCCTGTCTATATGTCAGCTTGGGGTATTTCTTACAACCTTTCCAGGCAGCTAAATGGCCTTCTTCATTGCAATTGATACATCTTGGGGCTTGGATTCTTTCCTTGATTTCACATTCTCTTGTCTGGTGGCTACCTCCACACTTGATACATTTGGGCGTCATTCGGCAGTTCTTAGCAGAGTGGAAAAATCCCGAGCAGTTAAAACAGATAGTTGTGGTTGACTTCCTTCTATATGGTTCTATTTTAATTTTTAAGTGCAAAAGATTATTTTCGTTAAAGATATTGTTAGCTTTGGAATTTTTCTTGAGGTCTATCAGGAATATGGGGTAAAAGGATTTCTCTCTGTAATTTCTTAGTTGAGAGATCCTAGTCACTTCGTAGCTTCTTTCTTGGAGTTCATTCTTTATTTCTTCCTTGTCGGCGTTGCCTGGTAATCCCTTGATAATTACTTTTATTGGTCTGGTTTCTGCGCTTTCGGAGAGGAAGTAGTCTTCGCCTTCTTTATCGAGGAATTCAATTATCTTTTGCCTTTGGTCTTCAGTGCTGGGATGAATAGAAATAATATTATTGACAAGTCTGTTGATTGATTCTGGGAAATTTTTGTGCAGTTTTTGCAGAGTGATGTTGTAGTGCTCAGTGAGTTTGAAATTGATAGAGGGAGTTTTGTTGAGTTCATTATTTTCTGTTTCACGTAGGACGTCAAATTGGTTCTTCGTACGTACTTCAAAATTGTTTGAGTCGGGGGCTGGATGTTTGGCAGCTTTTCTTAGTGGGACAGTTTGGAAGTTTTCATAGTTGTACCTTCTTTTGGTGTGGGTGATTACATCATCTCTCGTGGGGGAGTCATCTTGGTTTTTTCTTTTCGACTTTGGGTTCTCATCATAATCCATTGCTATGTCATGCTGGGTGAGATGTACAGGGCAGTTTGGCACTTTACAGGATCCGAGAATTTGCATAGTTGGTATGAGTCCCTCATTTTGGAGGTGAAGTTCTTTAATCTTTTTGGCGGTAGCGACGTAATCGGGCGTATTTTCTAGGTTGTTTACTAACATCTCAGCAAGTGCATCATTATGTGCTCTGATTTTGTCTAAGTTTTTGTTAAGTTGGAGTTCTTTATTTTGTAGTTAGTTACAAATATTTTGTAAGTTGTTAGGGTGAACAGGGCAGTCAGGGAGCGTACATGGAAAAGTATCTTTCATGTAGGATTCATTTTCCTTGATCACTTCATCCGCTGCTATTACTTGTTTGTAAACCTCATATGGTATGTTCTTCACGCTACCGTACGTTTTGATAATGTTTTCCTTAATTAGATTGGCATCCTTAATACGAGAGTCAATAGCTCCTAAAAGATTGCAGTTGTTCCTCAAACTAGCGAGGGCTCTATTATGAGCGTAATTGCTAATGGCGCTAGAACGGCTGCTGCGAGAGCAATCAGAACGTCCGTCTCCTTCCATGGAAACTGTCTCCCTTATATAGTCCCAAGAGGCGTGGTTAGAAATGTCTCGACCAATCAGGGCGCATCTAGACGTATCTCGGCGCCTAATGGACGAATCGGAAAAATTCTCGATGTTTCAAGTACTTTCCATTTTGTCGCCAAAGTCGCCAAATGATTGCCAAGTTAGTCGCCAAGTTCTGGGATCATTTCTAAGAGCATCCACAGCAATGACTTACAGAATACTGTAAGTCATTCTTTCCAGTGAAGGAACCAATCATGCTGGGAAGCAGCATCACAGACTCGTTGCATTCGTAACAATATAATATTTTATTTAAGAGCCAAATTAGCCTGTAGCGTGAGTAAAAATGCTGGACTCCGTAAAAGTAACAGAAAAATAAAAGGCTTACACAGAATGATGGAATTAGTTAGTAGCGAGGTGGTAAATTTATGAGTAACTAAATTAGAGAAGTTTAGTTTTATTAACGTCCCTATAGCTTTATTTAGTTATATTAACGAGGGATATTTTGGAAAGGACCGCGTCATTCAGAACCGTGGTCAGATTACTAAGATGAATGACACCTGAGCTAGCACTCAGCACCAAACTTCCACAAAAGCAAGAGAATGTTTGGCTCGGAAGGATTTAATGTGCAACAGACCAGTTTGCACTACTGTTGTTCGATGGTTTAATTTAGTTATTTTAACGTCCCTTTGTAAAGCAACACTAGGGATATTTTGGGACGGACCTCTTAATTTTGAACCACGGTTAGATGAGGAAGACGACACCTGAGCCAGCACTCCCTCCTCACATCACCCACAAATCTTTTTGGCCTGACAGATTTAACGTGCAAGAGACCCCCTCACATGACGGTTCTTCAGTGGAATCGAGTCTCCAACAAGAAACTCTCCGGTTCCAAAGCCGAGACCTTACCACCAGGCCACCACGACCCCCGCGAAATCTTGCAAAGACTGTCAGGTAGAAAATCTTAAAATATGTGTACAATTTAAGTTTCCTGAGATGGGCAGGTGCTTGTTGACTCTTAATAATAATCTCCTTAAAACTTTCTATCGTACACTCCAATACTTCTTCATGCCAGAGAATGTCTTACATCACAATGGCGTACAACGGTTATCAAAAATGTATTTTTTGGTGTCAATATAGAATTTTGACTGAATCTTTTGCATCATCCTTGGGAAGTGTTTTTTGGCGATTAATCCCTGGCATACAGTTAATAATGTAGAAAAATTTGATTTGTGCTTTAGGCACGTTTTATCGATTGTTATAAAAGTTTCACAGAAATCTGCAATTATAATCACGAACCAAATTTGATATATTTCAATCATTGCGTTTTTGTATTATCGAGTTAGCATGTTTCTAAAAGTACAGACCGACAGACGGTCTAATCATTCGTGGATTCGGCTAAAAATTTCACCACCATTGTGTTAAGAACTAACCAATAAGATAGTATAAGATCAAAAGAATTATCTCACGGTTCTGCAATTGATGAATATAATCAATCAAAAGTATACAAGAATTAATGTGTCAACTCAATCAAATTAAATAAGTTTGCATAGCAATATTAAGCAATACATAGCAAAAATAAGCAATGCATAGCAATATTTGTTCCCGATTGTCACAGAATCTCGTGTATAAATTAGATTAATCCACACATCATGGTTTTCCATTTCTGATTAATCCAAAATAACATCAAAGGCCCGAAGGTCTTGACTTATGGTGATCTTGGGGTCATCTTCGCTATTAGAGGGTTCTAGGTTCGAGACTTGATTCCACTGGAAAACCGACGAATAAATGTTTGTGGTAAACCATGCAACTGACCTCCGACCTGCACTTAGGCTCACGGATTAACTTCACGAGACTGAATGACCGGACCATCGCAACATCAACACTGGCGGGAACTGTGTTGAGTCCTAATAGAAATTACCGGCCACGGTACAACCCTCCCCTTAGGGAGCACGTCCCGTCATCGATGGGAGGGTCAGTGCCTTCACCTATTACTATACCACCGGGTTGGAGGGATCCAACCACCGTACCAAAAGCATCTCACCCTGATTTCGAGGTGCTCCCTCGGGGGGAGGGAAGTGTTTGGGGTAAGTCCATTGGGGTCAAATGTCCCACCATTGGAAGTTTGGAGAGTAGAGTGTAAATTCAGATGTCATCCTAAACATCTGACAGCGACTCAAAATTACGGGGTGCATTCCAAAGTAGTCCAAATGTTATTTTAAACAACGTGACATTAATATAACTAAACTAAACCAAGGAATCAACTCATCATTCTGCAGTCAATGATTACAATGATAAAATAATCTGTAAACTATACCAAACTAAATAACTCATGGATGATCCGATTCATAGCAGTATTTGTGACCAGGTTATCATAGAATTTTGAATATAAATTGGATTTATCCATGCATCTTGGCTCTCCATTTCTGGTGAATCCTAATGCAACAAGACAGTAGATCTGAGGGTAAGTTGTCATCTTCGCGATAGGAAGGTTCGAGATTTGATTCCACTGAAGAACTTCTGCGTAAATGGATTTAGTGTGCAATAAGTCCATTGGGGGCAAACGCCTATAGTTAATGTGGTGAAGAATCTTGGAGATGGGTTGATAGCTCAGTGTCATTCTCATTGTGGTGGTAAACTCATAAGTCAGTTTTAGTTTTAGTTTAGTTTAGTTTTAGTTATATTAAAGTTCCGTTTAAAGCAACACGAGGGCTATTTTGGGACGGACCTCGTCATTTTGAACCACGGTCAGATGACGGGGATGGCACCTGAACTGGCACCCCCCTCTCCACATCACACCACACCACACCAGTGGGAGGACGTTTGGCCGTACAGATTTAACGTGCAAGAGTCCCCCTCACACGACGGTTCTTCGGTAGAATCGAGTCTCGAACCTGAAACTCTCCGGTTCCGAAGCCGAGACCTTACTACCAGGCTACCTCGGCCCAGAACATAAGTCAGATAATAACTTCGGAACACAAGTGAACACTTTTGTCTTGGGGTTATGTTACACGGCTACGGACCCAATGATCCCGAGTTCGAACCTCAAAGGATGCACATTGGTGACCCAGATTCTGAACTATTA
This sequence comes from Argiope trifasciata, assembly GCA_026543055.1. Classification (NCBI taxonomy): domain Eukaryota; kingdom Metazoa; phylum Arthropoda; class Arachnida; order Araneae; family Araneidae; genus Argiope; species Argiope trifasciata. The sequence goes on from JAPMOQ010044538.1 coordinate 11,375, forward strand.
ACGTAACCTTCGTGGTGCCCTTTACCGGTAGCAAAAGTCGCCACAAAGCTTGGAGCGACAAAAAACGTTCATCGCCCGCCATAATACTTGGCATGATGAAATCGTTCGTCGCCCGCTATATCGCTTGGCGCGATTAAGACACTCATCGCCCGCCAAAAACACTTGGTACGATAACTCTTGAGATAAATTTGGCCTAATTAATAAATTGCATTTATCTACTAAGAAAGAGATCCACGCAATGACGATTAGAGAATAACTTGAAATTTATTTAAACTTGGTTACATCTCGTAACCAGAACGAAAAATAAAAACATACTTATCGAAGGGCGCACATCTATTTGAAATACACACAACGACAACCAACATCTCAAAAGTTCAGTCGATCTTTTTACCTAACATTTGACTTCTTATTTATATGTACGGCGATAAACAAAAATTAATCTTCTTCAATGATATGAAAATAAGAGCCATCTTATTAGCATATCGTTTTAGATTTCTGCTCTTGTGTCACTGCATCGAATGAGCGGGATTCGAAAAATCTGAACCCGATTGCGAATGCTGCCGATATAAATAGGAGAATTTTGACTTATTTCCAACAATAATATCGTTCATCTCATCTCCAGCTCTCTGGAGGGGGAGTAATGTGGTACTAAGTTCATAAGCCAGATAATAACTTCCGGACACGAGTGTACGCTTTTGTCTAGGGGTTATTTTACATGGCTATGAATCCTAATGTGGCGAGTTCGAATATCAAACAACGCACATCATCATCTGAAATCGATCCAAAATTCCGGTCCATTGCAAAATAGTTGCTTTAAAACGAGATATTTAT
>JAPMOQ010044548.1:8750-41641 GCA_026543055.1 Argiope trifasciata
ATTGTTATATCGAGGGCCCACATATTTTGAGCATTTAATAAGTTTTTTTAATTATTATTATTAGTTTAAGGTGCATAACATACCACTTTTAAGTCTATATTTAGAAGAAATTAATTTGTAAAATACTAATAATAGTGGTTTAAAAACTAAAAAAATAAATAAGATAAATTCAGAAAATAAGCACAGAAATATTCACATAGCTGAAAACCCTTTTTATTGAAAATAATCTAATATTTGTGTTTGTTTATTCATTTTTAAAACTGTTAAGTTCACCAATACTGTATGCATTGAGTCTAGTGCACGAAAATGTTCTTCATTTGCCGACGGAAGGCTTGAAAAAAATGTCCGTAGAGAATTCACAGATTGAAGAGCTTCCTGGGATGACAATAAGGACTGCGATGGACCTGTATTATCATCTTCATCAATATCATCATCATCTTCATCATTGTTTCCTATCTCATCAGTAATTTTAGAGAGAATATCTTCATCAGTAACTCCTGCGAAAACCATAAGATCGTCATCTGCTGTTAAATAGTCTTCTATACTAATTCCAAACTTTTTACCGCTTGTTTCTTCAAGTTGGGATACGGATTTTTTGATGTGCAAAACACATTCTTGATCATCTGAGAGATGATTGTCTATGGAATTTTCATTATTATCAGATTTCTTATCTCCCATAACACTAAGACCAGCCTTTTTCCAGAAATTCCGAATGGTTTTTTCTGTTACTTCCCACCGACTTCCACAATATCCACAAAGAGTCTTAATAGACGGAAAAAATAACAAAAGAAAACGAAAAAAAAAAGCATTTGAAAATCAAAATATTATTATAAAGGGAGAAAATAATACTGAAATTTAGATTGAAAAAATCGTTTTACAGAGGTTTATTGTTCTAGAGAATATCGTAATATTGAAGGGAGATTAACATTAGTTTATATGCAAAATCACCGGGACCACAAAACATTATTGTAGTAGAGGGAGTTATTGTTGTATATATATATATATATATATATATATATATATATATATATATATATTATATGCTAAATGAAGTAAGAAAATTTTAGTTTTTAATTTTTTTGTTTCTCTCCAAGATGGAAGTATGAAATAATATCTACAGTTGTAATTTAGGATTTAGATCTAAAATTAAATTAAATTTTTGCTGCAATTGTTTTTTTTTAATAAAAAGCATTTATTAAAAAGAAGAGGAAAATTTTGTTTATTTGCTGTCTAATACCAATACACATTTTTCACATTTGAATCGCTAACAAGGAAATATAAACAGCAACATATTTTCAACCTTCCACGCCTCAAGATCGAGTGGACGTTCAATCGTGTGTATTTTTAATAAGCTGCTTAAAACAAGATTATTAATTTTATAAAATTGGTTCATAAATTTCTAAAATTTCCCATTAATCTAAGATCAAATGCGGTTGAGCTTATAGAAAAGAAGCTTTCTTATATGTACAGCTTTTGAATATACCAAGATTTGAATAGACTAATTACAGATTTCATAAGATAGAGACGGTGCGTTATAAAGCTTGTGTTGTGATGTCATCTATTTAAACTGAGTAAGTGTCTCTTGTTTTTACAGTAGCGCCAACTATGGCCAAGAGTGCGACTTAGCTTTTTCATGTGTCACATTTGGCTGCACAACCCCTTCTTAAAGGGAGTCACATTCACCTACCTTACAAATAGAACGGAAAACCATGCCCGAACCGGTACTCGAACCTCGGACTCCCAGATCACGGGGAAGATACACTATCCTTATGCCAGGGCGCAGGGTGAACGAGTTTAAATGACCGTTTTGATGAGAAAAGTAACCTTAAGGAATGAGCCATATCCAATCAAAAGTGAGGGAGGGGAGGAGAAGAATGATCGAGATGATAAATAGAAACCGCAATCTGAGAAATTCGTGTACAATATATACATAACCAAACTATATGGATTTCAAAGAATATTACTTACTAGCTGGTACCAGGCGTGTTACTGCCGCCGAAAAAAATAATATTGTGCAATCAATCACTAATCTGACAATGTATTATCGAAATAGGGTGAACATTTCGACAGTATATAAAATACGAACAAATAAATATTCATTTTTTATGGATTACATTTGTGTATTCTTTTAGAATAGTAAAACTTGGTATTCTTTCAGAATGATAATGAAAGAAACTATTTATTGAATCTCGTGATTCGTTTAATATTCGTTCAGCATTCCCAAATTTAACTTTAGAAAATGTGATTAAAATATTTTCTTTTAAAATTGAACTAAACATAAAAAATATATTTAGACCATAAAATCTTTCATATAGTTTAAAAGATAATTTTTGAAATTTAGGATGGTGCAAATTTATTTTTACAACGATATGTTGGTAGTTACAGCGAAAATCGCTAAAACTTAATTAAAATTTAAAAACTCCAGGGTTGGTCTCCTCCAAACTTTCTCGCATAATCTGTAATAAAGTCGTTACCTCTGAGAATGACTTGCACGACATTTGCGTACTATAGTTACAAAAGATTAACCTCAAACTTGTTTTTAACCTTTCTACAGAATCTATTGTCTTCTATTCTGTTTGGAGATTAATCCTTGGTAAAGAGACGCGGCTGGGATTTAATTTTTTTTTTTAATTTTAGGTAATTGTACTATGCCTAAAACCAACCCATAGATGTACGCAAAAAGCTGGTCAAGTTTCATCTCAATCGAATGAACGGTTTAGGAAGGCATAAGAGACATACAGACAATCATTCATTTTTATTTATATAGATAAATTTATTAATGCAATGTTTTGCATGCATTACCGTGTAAAAATAAGCAAAACTATTTTGAATAAATATATAAAATGAAACAAAAGAAAAGATCGTTATTGTATAATTCATTATTAGTATTTAACGAATTTTTGTCGCGTTTTAATATATACCAATTTTTATGTGGAGCGCAAGTTTTACATTTTGCTCTGCTACAACTTTCTCTCTCCCTGTTCCAGAAACTGCGAATAGCCTGAAGACCTCCTTCATGTCAATCCATTGAGTTCAGCTCAAGCGATTAGTGAATATTGAGTGAGCCATTTACCGAGATGACTCAAGAGATGGGTCAAGACACTGCATCGAGTCGCGTGCTGAGTAGTCGGTCGTATAGAGCAGTAGCTAAAGTGTCGGCAGCCATGTTTAATTGAAGCGAGTGGAGACTTTAATATATCAGACATTTGAAGGACGTGATTAATTGAGTGATAATTTTCTACCTGCCGAGATCTGTGCGAGAGCTTTCCATTGCTAAGGTTGTAGTTTAGTAATGTCCTTTTTAGTTACTGTCCATCAACGGATTATGAGACGACCACTTTTTGACGATTCCATCTCATTAAGGTATGAAACGGGGAACGATGACCATATTTTCGGTATTCATCTTTGACCTTGTATTTCCCTCATTAGATACTTTTTAGCTCATTTTTTTTTTCATGTGTATGTGAGTGTTGTGTTTTTTCTGACCGCATTTTATTTCAACTCAAAATTTTGTACTGATATGGCTAATTCAAGTGGTAGCAAACCTTTCAGGAATGGTGCAAATTTTTTTTTTACATAATATTATTAAATATTGTAACCCAGAATCAGAAAATGGGGAATTAAAATATTGCCAAAAATATTCAATAACATATTAAAAAAGAAGCATTTTAATATAAAAAAGATATTTATTATTTTGAAAAAAAAAAAAAGTAATTTCCAAATTCTTAGAACAAAATTTTTTCATTTATTCTTCATAATTTAATGTTTATGCTCCTCACATTAAGTAAAAATTGCTCTGAAATATTTTGCTATGCATTAGTTAATTTTTTCTTCTGTGTTACTAATTATCTGCAATGTTTATGTCTCATAAAACCTTAAGTCTTCATTCTTAAATGTAAACATCTCTTCCTTTCATCTCAACCTTATTTTGTCGAATTAAACCCATCCTAACGCATACACAAATAGCGGAGGATTTTACGATCCATTATCAAACAGTACTTAATGTGATGCTGTTTTGGTGTATAACTTTCCTGTGTTTGAGTCGTCTGTCTAGTAGTGTCTCCGTGTTGAATAGACGCCGTTCTTTATTATTATTATTATTATTATTGAATCTTTTAGACTGTTTCACCTAATTCTAATAATAGTGAATCGTTATTTTTATGGATTTTTTTAATTTATATAGGAAATGTTCAGTATCCTAATTCTTGAATTGTATCAAAATACCATTGAAGCAAAAGGAATATTTAATTAGTAGTTTTCCATTATGAAAAACCTGCTACAATTCTTCAAACTCAGCATTCATGATTATCTATAAAAACATACTTTTCTTGGGGATAGATATAATCTGAATATTAAATAAAAGTGGCTATATTTATTAAAATTTTTAATTTTTAAAATACTGTAGGAAGAGAAACCTTGTTTGCAAAGTAAAACCAACTTTTATAACAGTAAATAGTTTTGACAAAAACTATTTTTTTTTTAAATTATCTGTAAATTTTCTACTATCGTTATCATTTATTTCTCTCGAATGAAAACATTTTATTTCAGAAGACTTTGCACAAATAAATCAATTATATTTCAAAACCTGTTACTTCATGTATGTGTTTGTGAAATATATATTACACGGAATTTTTAAAATTGTCTGTCGTTGAAAGCTTTTCTCGTACGTCTGTACTGTTGTAACAAAACTTTATGGAAATTTATTACTTCCTTTTAAAAAGTAATATGCAATTAAGAAAGTATAAAACATGAGTTTTTAAAATTAGACAATGAGATATGTCTTTTGACAAATATAAATTATAAATAATAGTAATATAAAATTGAATAATTAATACAGAAAATAGTTTTCTATAAAATAATTTATATAATTTTTTTAAAACACTAATCAATGAAATACAGTGTGGAGTAAAATACTTCATTTAAAAAAACATATTTATTAACGTCAGAAAAATTGTAATTAGTCAGTCATGCAAACAGATTATACAGGAAAATTTTAATAATTTCCTGTAAATCCATTGCCAGACAAATTAATTTACCTCTTCCAAAATAATGGAAATCCACAAAAAATTGCTGCTCATAAACTAAAAATTACTCTGAAAGCTATAGAAGTATATTTAATAACTTTTACAGCTGAAACATATAAAACTACAAAGTAATATTTTTTGAAATTTTAAATAAGAAAAAATGATTTCACGTTTTGTTTATATATAACAATTGATAATTTGGTTTTATATGGTAACTTTATAACACATACATTCCGAGTATATCAGCTGATATATAATTCTGGAATTTATGACCACTTACTTTGGTAATTCAAAAATATTTCTAGTGCTTGAGTAATTAAATTAATTTTAAATAAAACCTAAATTGAATTCAAATTGTAATATTGAGAAAAACTTTCAAACTTTTTTATGAATCAATCTTGTTTTTTTATTTAAAAAATTATATTAGATTTTAAAATATATAAATAGTAAAATACTACATTTCTCTTCGAAGCAATATTGTTTAATAATTACTTTAGATGGAATCCAAACTTTTTTTCTCAAGCATAATTTTTATTTTCTTCAAAATTCAGTTTTAGTACTTTTCTTGTAATGAACAAAAACGATCAATTCAGTTTAAATACAGGAAATAAATACGATTCTTTATTGGTCAGAAGAATATCAACTTCATTACGAAATCATCAAGAGTAGGATACTGCATAAGAGAAACAGTTGATCAGAAAGTAATACCCGTAGGCGGATGATAAAAAAAATGGCTCAAAATAAGGGAAATTTCAGAACCGGTTCGGTCAGAAGAATACCGATTTGACCGCTGAGCAGAAAATAATTAACTATCATCTGATGATTCACAAATGTTAATGCAAGTACCAAAACGAAATAGAAGTTAGTTTTATGTGTTTAGGAAATTATTTCAAGACTTTCTAATTTCCGGTCTGATTGCTTGCCAGAGGGCGCTGGCTTCTATATAGGTGGCGTTGGCCACCAAAGAATCTCATCTTAGTTCTAAAAAGATTATGTTTCTACTTTTATTAAACGCATTGTGAGGTAGTAAAACTCTTAATGGTTCGCCAGATCTATTTAATTTTGTTTCTCGATAAAAAAAATTACCCAAAGAATTATATCATTTGTTTTGATTAATTTAGAGGGCACGCCTGTAAGATGGAAGATTGGTGAGGAAATAAAAATTTAAAACCAGAACAAGATAAGTAGATATTATTTTCTTAAAATATCATTTTACAAAACTTATTGCAAAAACGAATGCAACTAATTATCAAGTTTTCTTTGTTTTATTTTATATGACTTCAAATAACTGATTTTTATAAGTTGTCGCGTTGATTCTCTACATCTATTAATATTATCTTTGCTTCAGCTTTTGTTTTGTTCCGAGTGGCAACGGTGTAAAAATTAACAAAAAATTGTAGTTCTTAGAATTCAATAAAAGAGGTGGTGGGTGTTTTTTTTTGAAAATGGCTTTGAGTTTTGAATTTACGCCATAAATATATGCCTTTTTATATAAGAAACTAAAACAGAGTATTTAATGAGAATATCTGAGTAAGAAATATTATCTGATTCGATGTCAAACGTGACATCTGGCGTCCGCGACAGGACTCGATTGCTTTTTAAGAGTAAGTACGAAACATTTCAGCATTTGTTTTGATTATGGAAACTGTTTTGAAAGATAGGAAGCAGCTGAGAAGACTGTTTACTACAGCATGCAATTCCTTTGACAAGGCAGAAAATCAAGTGAGTTGTGCTGATAAAATCAATAAATTAAAGCTAATTGAGGAGAAAGCTTTATTAATGATAGCGTGTGAAGAAAAATTTAAACAGTTGTTGTTTTCCGAGAACACTTCCGATTCTGAAATAGAGAGAGAAGTAGATGAGTCAGAAACTTACATTGATCGCTGGAGATCTTTAAAACAAAAGTTAGAATCATTTGTGATTGAACAGTTATCTCCTAAAAATGAAAGTGTTAATATTGTTACGAATACCTTATTAAATTATCCAAAAATAAAATTACCTACTTTTGACGGTAATGTACGCAATTGGCTATATTTTTGGGGACAATTCCAAAAAATTGACGAGGACATTAATATCGATTCTCACGATAAATTTTCATATTTATCTCAAGCAATGGAACGAGGTAGTCCTGCTGAAGAATTGGTTAAGAGTTTTCCTCCAGGTGGTAATAGCTATGAAAAGGCTTTAAAACAATTAAAATTGCGTTTTGGTAGAGAGGAATTATTAATTCAAGTATACGTTAGAGATTTACTAGCATTAGTTCTTCAAAAACAGAACTATTCAAAAAATTCGTTAAGAAAGTTGTTTGATCAACTCGAGAGTAAACTACGTTCACTTGAGCTGTTAGGTGTTACTAGGGAGAAATATGCTGCGATGTTATTTCCTCTAGTTGAGTCATCGCTATCCGAAGAAACTTTGGTTGCTTGGGAGCGTTATAGATCAGCTCATCGTAGAGTTCGTGAAACGAACACGAATGATTCTGATCAGAATTCAACTAAAATGGAGAAAAGTGATTTAGAATTTATTTTAGAATTTTTACAAGATGAGGTTGAATCAGAAGAACGCATTCTTCTTGCTTCTAGAAGTTTCAACGCTTCTAAATCGAAAACGGAAGTGAAATATAATAAACTTCCTGGTGATAAATAATGAGTGAAAATAAGACTAGGAATGTAAAGTTTTATGAGGCGCCTAGTGCAACTGATCTTTTGACATCGTCGCAAGTGTCAAAACAGTGCATATTTTGTTCTAATGCACACTATTCTGGAGATTGCTTTAAAGTAAGAAAAATGCCTTTGAAGCAAAGAGAGGCAATTGTTCAACAATCTCATAATTGTTTTTTATGCTTAAAAACTGGACATTCTGTCGGAGATTGTAATATCAGAGCTAGTTGTTTGTTTTGTGGCAAAAAACACCACATTCTTCTGTGTAGAAAAATGAACCCGATATCTGAGTCTAAAGACAAGGAATCACCTGAAGTTAATAAGAGAACTGATAGTAGCTCGGAAATGGATCAAGCTCTTTCCAAATTGTCTACCACTCCAAACGTAATCCTGCAAACATTTAAAGTTGTAATTAGAGGCAACAGGAAAAAACGTGCAGCAAGAGCTATTGTCGATACTGGTTCACAGCGGTCATATTTACTACGAGCTACAGCTGAAGAAATGAACTATGAACCTAATGGCTTTGAATATTTGCAGCACTCCCTATTTGGTGGCAAGCATACTGGGGTATGTAAACATGATGTATATACTTTGTATTTATCGAGTGTGCATGAGAATTATAATTGTAATTTTAAAGTTCTTAGTCAACAAATTATTTGCAAAACTGTGCCACCTACTGTGAATGAGGTTTGTGTGAAAGAGTTAGCTGCTTATAATATAAATATTGTGGATAATTGTGAAGATCCTATTGAAATCCTTATTGGAGCTGATGTAGCTGGGAAGCTCATGACAGGCGGTCATCGTGCAATGTCTTGTGGACTTGTAGCAATTGAAAAAAAACTTGGGTGGTCTGTTATGGGACGAATAACTGATACGGCGAGAAGTGAATGTTCATCTTTATTAGTTAAGTCCATGTTATCTACAGCAGAGAAAATAACAGATTTATGGTCCTTGGATACTCTTGGCATTACTGACCCATCTGTGAAGAAAAGCCAGATCGAGTTACAAGAAGCTGCTCGAATACATTTTCTAGATACAGTTCATTTGGTAGATGATCGTTTTGAAGTAGATTTGCCTTGGTTGGAAGATCATCCACCACTTCCAAATTATTTTGATTTAGCAAAGGGAAGACTGAACAAGACTGTTAAACGTCTTAAAACCGAGTCTAATTATGAAGCTTGCGAAAATGTTTTTAGGGAATGGCTTGAGGAGGGAGCAATTGAGGAAGTTGCCAAAAATGATCAGGCTCTAGTACATTATCTGCCTCATCGAGAAGTTATCAAGGAGAATAGTACTACAAAAATCCGGCCTGTCTTTGACGCTTTGGCCTGAGCAAAAGGATTTCCTAGTCTCAATGATTGTTTAGAAAAGGGTCCGAATCTAATAGAGCAAATTCCAAGTATTTTAACCCGATTTCGAAAAGAGAAGATCGGTGTTATTGCTGACATCCGAAAAGCCTTTCTACAAATAGGTGTTTCACCCACGGATAGAGATTATTTGAGGTTTTTGTGGATTGGTAATGATGGTCAGCTGAAAGAGTACAGACATTGTCGTGTCGTTTTTGGTGTATCGAGTAGCCCCTTTCTTCTAAATTCTACAATTCAGCTTCATTTACAAACTGTTTTGGAAAAAATAGGAACTGGAGAATCTTCATATCCGAAAAGTGTCATTCAAAAACTTGCGCATAGTTTTTATGTTGACAATTGTGTTAGTTGCGTTAAAAATGAAAAAGAACTGCAGCAATTTATTAACATTTCGACTGAGGTAATGGCCGAGAAAAAATTCGAGCTTAGAGGGTGGGAGTTCAGTGATGTCCATGCTGATACTTCTGCCGATACAAATGTGCTCGGCCTGGTATGGAATAAAAAATCTGACACTCTACGAATTAATACTGCAAGTGTAAAAGAATTATGCTTTGAAAAGATAACTAAGCGATCAATCTTATCTGCAGCTCATAGATTGTTTGATCCTCTAGGTATATGTTGTCCTGTCATCCTAATTCCTAAATTATTGCTTCAAGAAACGTGGAAGCAGAAAATAACATGGGATGAAGAAATTGAAAAAGTTACAAAAAATACATTTTTAAAATGGCTTAAAGATATTGACTGTTTAGAGAAAATCCGTTTTCCAAGATATTTTGGTTCAGAGATTGCAAATGGAGATATTTCAGTACATATTTTCTGTGATGCTAGTAAGCATGCGTATGCTGTTGCTGCTTTCATCCGTATACAGACTGGTGATTCAGTTAAAGTACAACTTATACAAGCCAGGAGTAGAGTTGCACCAACAGGAAAGGAAGAGATTACTATCTCTAGACTTGAGTTACTTGCAGCTACTATCTCATCAAGGCTGTCAACTTCTATTTTGTCAGAGATTCAGAGTGAAGAAGTTTACTTCTGGACTGATTCTTCGACTGTCTTGACATGGATCATGAGAGAAGAGGCCTGGAGTGTCTTTGTCCAGAATAGAGTGAAGGAAATAAGAGCGTTAACAAATAAAAGTTCTTGGAAACATATCCCTGGTTCCATGAATCCTGCTGATCTCCCGAGTAGAGGTTGTTCAGTTCAAACTTTATTGAAATCTAACTGGTGGTTAGGACCAAGTTGGCTTTACTTGCCTAAAGAGGATTGGCCAAGAGGAAATCCAGTCTTAAATGAAAATGAGATTGTTCGAGAAAAGAAACAGACCATAGTTTCATCTGTGACAAGAAGTTTGATTTCTACAAGTTTTTTTCCTAAAGATGACTGGTATTACAAATATTTTTCGAAATACCAGAAAATAGTTCATCTTATTGCCTGGATTCTACGGTTTATCTTTAATTGTCGAGCTGAAAAAATTAAGAAAAGACATGGAGACCTTGATTTTCGTGAAATTTTTGAAGCCGAGAAATTATTAATCAAAATGATTCAAGAGGATTGCTTTGTGGACGAGAGAGATGATAAATTAAAAACTTTAGGAGTATTTAAGGATCAGAGTGGAACCCTCAGACTGAAAACGAAACTTACCTTTCGACAAGATTCAGAAGAGTTTAAAACTCCAGCTGTTCTTCCGCCTGATCATGAGGTGGTCAAGAAATTAATACGATATTATCACGAGAAAAATGCACACGCTGGTACCCAAATTTTAATAAATATTCTTCGAGAGAGATTTTGGCTTCTTAACGCTCGAAAAACGGTGAGATCTTTGATTAATAAGTGCACCGTATGTAGAAGATTTTCTGCAAAAAGCATGCAAGTTTGCACAGCAACCCTTCCAAACGACAGACTCCGAGAAGCGGCTGTGTTTGAAATTTGTGGCATTGATTTTGCTGGTCCAGTGATCTTAAGAGGTAACACCAAATCCTGCATTTGCTTATTCACCTGCGCCGTATACAGGGCAGTACATCTAGAATTGGTTGAGTCCATGTCTACGGAGAGTTTTTTACTAGCCCTTAAAAGATTTATATCCCGCAGAGGAAGAAGTAAAATAATTTACTGTGACAACCTAACTAACCTTGTGGGAGCTTCCAATGCACTACGAGATCTAAATTGGAAGCAGATCATTGATGATACATCTATATCACCAATTCAATGGAAGTTCAATCCACCGACTGCCTCATGGTGGGGAGGTTGGTGGGAGAGGTTAGTAGGTATTCTCAAGAGTTTTCTAAGACGAGTACTGGGAAGAGCTTCTTTAACTTCCGAAGAAATGATCACAATTCTCTGCGATTGTGAGGCAGTGATCAACTCCCGTCCATTGACCTATGTCACTGAAAATGATGCTACTTTGATGCCTTTGAGTCCATCTCTATTTCTTCAAGACATTCAAACAAGTGGTGTTCCTGATCTTGATGATATTGGACACAGAAGTCTGAATAAACGAGTGAAATACAGAGAGAACTTACAAAAGGATCTGCGGAAAAGATTTAGATCCGAATATCTAGGAGCACTTATCCAAAAATCGGATAAGACAAAATCAGTGGAAGTGAATGTCAGTGATATTATGTTGATAGGAAGTGATAACACCAAGCGACTGAATTGGCCACTGGGGAAAATAATAGAGATTATTCCAGGTCGAGACGGAGTAACAAGACTCGTGAGACTTAAAACGGCAAATGGAGAATTACTAAGGCCGATACAGAGATTGTATCCACTAGAAGTCTCTAATGATGATCTAATTGTTGAGAACTTTTCAACTAAGAAGTTGGAAACATGTAAAGAGTCTGGCTCTAACGATGTGTATGATGTAAGCTTTGAGCCACAGTTTCAAAAGACTAGAACAGGTCGCACTGTCAAAATACCTAAAAGACTGGACTTGTGAACAATTTAATTTTCTTAATTTTATATATCTTTCTTGCAACTATGTGTAAGTTAAAGTTTTAATGTAAAATGTTAACTTAGGTGGGAGGATGTCGCGTTGATTCTCTACATCTATTAATATTATCTTTGTTTCAGCTTTTGTTTTGTTTCAAGTGGCAACGGTGTACAAATTAACAAAAAATTGTAGTTCTTAGAATTCAATAAAAGAGGTGGTGTTTTTTTTTTTTTTGAAAATGGCTTTGAGTTTTGAATTTACGCCATAAATATATGCCTTTTTATCTAAGAAACTAAAACAGAGTATTTAATGAGAATATCTGAGTAAGAAATATTATCTGATTCGATGTCAAACGTGACATAAGTCCACTATAGTTGAAAATATTAATGTGAATAAATTTAAAAATAGTAATAAAAAAAACCTTATAAAATCTATTACTATATGCTACAGAAATTTGCTCAGCTGAAGAGTCCAGAATTCTAAATTTCATCTCTTTTCCAATAAGTTAATTATTTACAAGGTTATTATGTGAACTGTGGTATAATATACTTTCTTGGAAACACGATATATAAAATAATAAAGATTTATCCACATGTCTTTTATATCACGTTTCTTATTTATGCAATATACTTGAAATGTGGATATAACTTACAGTAAATTTATTAAATGCTAATTTTTTTATAGATAACGACGATTTACGGAAGGATTAGGAAATTTTTTATATTACATTGTTTATTCTATTGAACGTGGAAAAGAGCCTTTATTGTTTAATTTTTATTCACTATGTACGAATGTTTATTGTTCATTTTCAGGGAGATGACATATAAATACATTACAATAAAACGGTATTCATTTTAAAACATTAAACATTTCATAATTTATAACTACCACTATTTCTTAAAAAAATTGGTTTTTTAATCGTCATTATATATATTTATTATAAACTTCAGTGAGTCTGGACACACGCCCACCCACTTACCCACTCAGCCCTCTCCAACTACTTATACCGAACTCCCGGAGATGATCACTGCAGACATGTACATTTTCCATTAGACAGGTACATTTTCTCCAGGTTCATTTTCCTCGAGAGCTGGACGTTATGCAGTCCGGTCATGTCTAAACAAGGAGCGCCGACTATTATTGTAGGATTTCGCTCGGCCATGAATGAGAGCTTAAGCTCTCCGAGTGGATCCGAACACTCCTTTAATTCAAGACGCTCCTCATTGAGAAGCACTCAATATTCAGACTACAATTTTCCTCAATATGCTAAAAATATACACCAAGAAAAGAATCCCTTAGCCATCACAGGTGCAGACGAAGACAAAAATATGAAAGAATGGGGTGACAGAGTCAACCATGCCAAGAAAGATGACTCCGAATATCCGAATTTTGATATCCAGCTAACCCAACAAATGATGATAGACACTACGACACAAGAAATCCCACCCGTTGCTGAAAACACCCAAAGAAATAATGATAACTTCCAACCGGTCAACCCAAGAAAGGCGGCGAAAATACGAAAAGTCACCGAAGCATCAGAGGTCATGGACACTTCTAATAAGTATGAACTGCTAGCTGAGCACTCAGATGGAAAGAATAAACCTGCTCCAATTAATCTAAAACTATCCCGGAACTACAACCGCATCTTACAGGAAATCCATCAGAAATATCCCCACACAGAAAATAAACTGATCAGAAATATGATAGCCATCCAACCAGCCAACGAAGACGAAAGAATTAAAATAATCGAACTGTTTACAGAAAAGAAGGAAGAATTTATCCTATCTGAAAATTATGAGGACAGGCCACTTAAAATTGTTATCAAAGGGCTACCGGGAGACACTGATAAAACTGAAATCGCACAGGAACTCAAAAGAAAAAACTACGACATTATCAGAATTACCCAGCTTAAAAATTACAGGACGAAGACATTCTACCCCATCTTCATGTTAGAAGTCAAGAAATCAAATAATACCCCCAATATTTATAATGAAAAATTTCTCTTACACCTAAAGATCAGAGTTGAAAGCTACAGAAGAAAACAAACTGCTACAATATGTTACAACTGTGCAGGATTCCACCACTCAGCTAGAAATTGTAGGGTCAAGCCTAAGTGTATAAAGTGCGGTGATTGTCACCCAACCAGGAACTGTGAAATCAAGGAGAGAATTGAAGTCCCGACTTGCGTAAACTGCCAGGAAAAAGGTCATATTGCTGCCTGGAAAGGATGTCCCAAGTTTCCCAAACTCACCATTAGAAATGGGAGATTCACCTATGCGGAGATTGCTAGAAAAAAATCCAAAACAGACAGCACCACAGCCGGTCCCAATCCCTAGGAAATGGAATGAAAGCCCACCTTCAGTAGACTTGAACGATTACTCCTCCATTAAAGAAACCCTCCAAATCTTCAGAGAACTTAGAGAAATACTCCAAGAATTCCCTAAACTAATTGAAGCAGTCAAGCTTGCAAGAAAAACAGAAAATAAAGAAGAGAAAAAACTCATAATCCTGAACGCACTCATCGGGTAAAGTCAAGTCAACATCTTCTCTTTCCACCTACTCTACTACTTCTTCTGATTGGTTCTCCAGATTCAATAGCTAAGCCAGCTCCTCCCACCTCTAGTTTGCAAAAATCTTCGAAACGCACCCTCACCCACTCCTCGGAAAGCGAGTCTCGGATTGGCCAAGTCAACGCTCCCACTCTCACACTCATGCCTGTTGTACTTCTACCAGCATTTTCTCATCATTTTAGCTCCAACTTCCATTCCTTCATGATCTTCTCAAGTCATGTTAGTCTACTTAAAAGTAATGTTGTCACAGTCACTGACATTAAGGGGATAGTCCTATTCCAAGGACGGGAGCCCCGATAAGCTTGTCATCGCAGTCGCATATGATCACTGCAGAACACTGAAAGCAAGGCCTCAGTCTTATTGCTCTGATCGAGGATAAGCCCCTGGCGGGGCTAGGCGCCTCGTACTCCAACTCATATTATAAACTTCAGTTTTATTGTTAGTTATGGTTGGACAAAGGACGTAAGTCTTGTAAGAAAGATAAATATTGGGATATTTCGAGTGCATGCGTTCTGGCTTTACGACTGTTACTTAAATGGATGAATGTTACTCTAGAAGGAGGAATGTTGATAATGAATTATTGATAAATATAAATTTCATTTAAAATTTACTTTGGACGATGGTCGCGGCTGGTTCGTGAGTGCTTTGAATAAATAGACTAATAGAAAGCTTAACAACAAATTTATTGCAGATTCGTTCGAGTTACTCTGCTTAGTAACTCCTTCTCCAAGAGAAAACATTCGAATGACATAACTCTTATAATTACATTTGCTCTAGTTGTCTAGCGCCATCTATGAATGTTTATTTCCTAACGCTTCAAAATCCAATCACTACAATGATTATCCAATTAATTATCTCAAGATTAATTAAATTATATTAATATTTATCAGTTTGGTTTTGTATTTTTCGTTAAAGTTATTAACAATTGTTCTTAAGAATAATTTATATTTTACATATCTCATTCTGAAATTTTAAATTTTTCTTGGAACAATTTTCAGTATTTCGATGGAGACATACAACTTTTGTTCAACAAACAAGTTGCAATTTAGTTTAATATATTTTTATAAAGATAAATTTTTAATTCGTTGCAACCAAATCGTCCAGCAAAATGTTCGCTCATAATAATATTAGTTGTTATTGCCCGTTTGACATCAGAGATGGCTGCTGACTTATTTTTAAACGTTATGAAAAAAAATCAGTCGACAGCAATTCTTTGAAAACATTGCAAACATCCTGAAATGCAGCATTTGTTTGCATTTTACTTTTACGCTATAAGAATCTAAAGCTGTGATCGGTTGAGATTTCAAATATCACCCTATGTTGCAAAATAAATGCAGACTTGTGAAATATGCTATCAGGAACACAATCAACCAATTAAAAGATATAAATTTTGGAGCATGGTTTTAAAAAAATATTTCCATACAATACTTTATGGTCGGTTTTCCTCTTGTTTCCAAACCCAAATATTAGAAAATCAAAGCAGAATTTAATTTTGAACTAAAATATTCATGGTCCGAAAATAAAATGTATAAATAGTCATTGCAATTTTTAAAAAAAAACTGCAAATAAAGTTTTGCTATAATTTACTGCGGTATAAAACAACTCTATTTATTAATAATTATTTGTCTTTACTGTTTTTTTTTTTTACTCCTTTTTATACAGAGAAACATTTTATTGTAATTTTTTTAATGATTTTCAGTTTTTTAGTATATTTTAAGCTCGTGTATGAAGAATATTCTATAATTAAAAATGTATGAAAAAACTTAAATCTATTAATATTAATTTTATTTCATCGATTCTATTACCTTTTTATGGAGATTCTAATAAAACAGACAATTATGTGTTCTTAGTTTAGGAAAAAAAATAATGAAGTCTTTAAAAAAATTAATATAACTCGAAAAAATAAGTTTGCCAATATTTAAAGTATTCCTGTTGTACTTTTTTACTTTTCCGAAATATTGCATTTCTTAATGCTTCTTTCTAATAAAGAGACAAAACTCATGGCGAATTTCAGACTTTCTTCATTGATATGTTTCTATAAAGGTGAAACAAGCATAACCGATATGATCTGATGAATACGAAAACATTTTACAATCTTTAATTCAGAACCGTTTTCATTTTCAGAGTAATGTCCTTTAACTAACACGATTTTAAATATTTGTAGCATTAAAAGATGTTTCGTCTTCAGTTTCTGAAATCCTCCCAAATCATGCGTTCTTGCAGATTGCCGGAGTACCCGCCCGTGTTGGGCTACCTCCGCTCATGGCGTATGGAATTTTAGAAAGCTTTGCTGTTATTAGCTTTCTCGAACTGGTGAGCAACCTGGGTGTTTATTGCTCGAAAGAGTAGCTGGGACTGAGCCCTTTTGGAGTAAGAAGCAATGGGTCCGGGGTAATAGAGTGGAGGCGACCAGTGAGAGGCTCGGGATAAGGCATTGTGTCATGGCGTCCAATCAGCGTTGTGCGTTATTGTCGGTGGAGAGCGGTGTCAGCTATAGCTGGAATCTAGGGTGGGGTTGAGGGAGCTCTGCACAGAAAGCTATCCCATTGGCTGCTTGATTTGGGTTTATTTTTACACTGTTCAACATGTGAGCTTACGACTTGTGATTACCCTAATAGCGTCATACCTCAAAGGCAGAAAATTCCTGGTCAGAGTTGGCAAAGAACTATCCACCCCCAGAACAACAGAAGCAGGCGTCGTGCAAGGGTCCAAGTTAGGCCCCCTGTGCTCCAATATATTTATAAATGATATCAGCCAAAAGAACAGCACGCGTCTCTGTCTTTTCGCAGATGATACGGCGATTCTTAGTATGAGTAGTGATAGAGATGAGCTTATGGACAACCTCAACGAACATCTCGAAGATCTGAGCAAATGGCTTATTAAATGGAAAATAAAGATTAATATAGAAAAATGCCAAGCAGTTCTGTTCTCAAGGAGAAGAAACACCCCCCCCCACCGCCTAAACTCTTTAGACGCCCCATCAAGTGGGAAACTCAAACCAAATACCTCGGGGTTATCCTCGACAAAGGACTTACATTCGGACCCCACACTGAAGCAATAAGAAACAAGTTCAGAAAAGCAAAAGGAGCGCTTTACCCCCTACTGGGCCGGAACTCTAAACTCTCGCTAAGTAACAAACTGAGGCTATACAAATCCCTCCTCCGGCCACTAATTAGCTATGCTTCACCTGTATGGGGAGCGGCAGCTAAAACCCACATCAGTAAACTAGAGGCACTCCAAAACAGCAACGCAAGGCAAATTACAAACATGCCTTGGTATATAAGAAACAAAAATATTTAAAAAGATCTAAGGCTGCCTACTATTGGGGACTTTTTCAAGAGAATTTCAAAAAATTACTACCGGAAACTAGACTTCAACCAGAACGAGGCGATTCTAGAAATCCCTACTTACGATCCCAAGAGCAATCGTAACAGGAGAAGACCCAGAACCCTCCTAACATAAACAAAACCCTTCACCCCTGTGCACCGACAACATGACCCCCCGCCAATCGCCAATGTAACACGTTAGGACAATAAGCCATCAAATAATAGCGAACAAACAACTCCATCACGTAATTCCCTTTTTTTCCCCCTAATTACGTTTTTTTTTCTTTTCTTTTTGCTTGTTTTTTTTTTTTTTTTTTTTTTTTTTTTTGATGTTCACTTAATATATGTCAATCAGTTTTTCACAACATCATGGATGAATATGATAAATTCTTTACTATAATTCAACATTACTGCTCAGCATATTTTGTTTGTCACTAATTATCATTTCAGCTGAATGGAAGATGAAAGGCCACTGAGCCTAGGTGCTTTCCAAGAACCCTCACATCATTCGTCATTGGACGACTTGTGAGTTTAGTAAATCATTTGATTTCAGGTATGTGACAAGGACAGACATATTGGAGAAGGGAATATATTGTAAAAGTTACTGATAGATTAGGATCATAACAAGAGGACGTTGCGAGGTCGTTTAACTTTAGGGTCTGGGAAGTATTTATCTATTTGATTCAGAACTTCATTTTCGTGGGAGTCAAGATTTGTGTAGAAATTAGTAGCAAGTTTTTCGATGACTTCTTTAAGGGAGGGGTAGTTTAGTGCTCTCCTTATGTCGGTGTTTGTCATATACCAGGTAGCATTAGCAATGTTCCTTATCGTTCTATTGTATTGAACTTCAATTAATTTTAGATTATA
Source organism: Argiope trifasciata (assembly GCA_026543055.1). Taxonomy (NCBI): domain Eukaryota; kingdom Metazoa; phylum Arthropoda; class Arachnida; order Araneae; family Araneidae; genus Argiope; species Argiope trifasciata. The sequence continues at coordinate 27,491 of JAPMOQ010044548.1, forward strand.
TTTAGCTGCATGACCTCATACAGGGCACGCATAAGTAAGTACTGGACGCAAGTAGGCAATAAAAATAAGTAACTTAGCATAACTATACATTTTCGAATTCCGGGAAATTAGGGGGGAAATTTACGCACGGTGCCTCGGAATTTATTTCTAATATTTAAGAGATGGGGTCTGTATGTTAATTTCCTGTCGAGGGTTACACCTAGGTATTTACTTTCCTGAGATGGGGGAATTTTATGGGAATTAATTTCAACTTTAGGGAACCTTGGATTATTCGTGCCTTTGTGGAAGAGAACAGCTTCTGTCGTTGCAGGGTTAATTTCTATTTTCCACATATTGAGCCATTCACAAATCATTTTGAGGTGTCTATTGAGTGCTAATTGTATGTATTTTGGGTTTTTATATTTGTCCAGTATTGCTGTGTCGTCGGCATCTAAGCAAAGGAGAGTGTTGAATTGTTGAGGCATGCCGTTAATATAGCATATAAATAGGACAGGGACTAGCTTTGATCCTTGTGGGACACCTGCATTAATATTCTTAATTTCTGATCATTCTTCATTTATTTTAATCTCAAATTTTCTGTTGTCTAAGTAGGATATAATTAGTTTTATTAAGTACTAGCCGCCTTTGGCGACCAGCTGGTTCGCCATGAGTAAAGCGTTCTAAAATTTTCAATTAAATCACATATTTATTAGCCTTGAAGTGATTCCGAGAATTAATTGACCTGAAATTAATCTTTTCTTTAAGATGATGGACGGAAAGTTCTAAAAGTACACCTTTTCCTAATAATATTCTTTAATTTTATAAATCAGTCAGTTTTAACTATCGGTTATGCTTCCAAAATATTAAAAACGCTTTTTTCGGTGATGTTACAAAAATATTAAATATGTTTTTTTAAAGAAAGCGAAAAGGGGAAAAAATATTGAATTAATGATACAGATATTGCAAACGATAATAGAAATATGCCATTAGGTCGGGATTTCAATGCATATCTTGTCTAAATTCAATCAGGTTTACCGTAAATAAAGAAGATTTATTGAATTTATCATTTAGATATTGCAAACGATCATAGAATCCTTTGCCTTCCATTTATTTTTTTTAGAAAATATCACTTTTTATATTTATGTTATTTTATCCAGTCCCGTGCTGAAAGTTGTATTTCTTTAGATTTGATTTGCGATGATAGTTTTTTTTTTAAATCTGAACTTCCGTCATTCTTTTCTTTTATTTTATCCGGTCACGTGCTAAAAAAAACATGTTTAAAGTATTTCTTTAAAAATTCGTTAAAAATAGAAGCTTAAGTTATACATTAAAACTCTGGTACTATTAGAAAGCTAATTTTTTAATCTTTAAATTGATGTAAAAATCATGTTTGTGCGATAATATTTTCGGAAGTTATAGCGGAAAAACTTGGAAATTTCCCTTAAATTTTAATTAGTTCAAATTCTAATTAAAAATTTGAAAAAAGGGCTCCGAGGTGCACATTCCCGATCTCCAAGGTATACATGTACCAAATTTGGTAGCTGTAGATCCAACGGTCTGGCCTGTAGAGCCCCAACACACGCACACATTGAGCTTTATTATAAGTATAGATGAGGGTATTTTGTACTCAATTAATTTATGAATTAATCCATCCTGCCGAACTGTGTCAAAGGCTTTTTGTATATCAAGAAAAATTGCTCCAGTTTTTTGCTTATTGCTAAAACCCTCAGTTATATATTCATTTACTCTTAGAAGTTGGTGGGTAGCTGACAGGTTTGGTCTGAAGCCAAATTGCTCTGGGCACAGGATGTTATTATCTATTATGAATTTATTTAATCTTCTAAGTATGAGGCTTTAAGTTATTTTGCTTAGTGTGGGAAGTAAGGTAATTGGACGGCAATTAGTTGGATTTGTGGGGGTCTTTACCTGGTTTGAGAATGAGAACCACAGTGGCTGTTTTCCAACGTGTGGGAAAATGTCCAATTTCAAGGATTATTCTAATCAAGATGGTAAAAGCAGTAATAACGTTATTAGGTAATTTTTTACAAATTTTGCTATTAATTCTGTCAATTCCTGGGGCCTTACCATTTTTAAGTTTTTTAATTGTGTCAAGTATCTATCTCATTTGGGAGGGGAAGTTGACTTTCATCACACAACGGTGCGGTGTGGAATTTCTCGATTGAGTCGTATACCATGTCCTCTATTTCCTGGTTATTGATTTTATTAAGTGTGAATTGTGTCTCAAGGCTTTCTGCCAAGCAGTTTGCTTTATCTTTGTCATTTAGTGCAATACTGGCCTGACCTTTAAGTGTTGCTACTTTTATTTTCTTTTTCTTGAAGGGGCGCACAAAGTCCCATAAATTTCCGTCAATCGTGTTCACCATTTCTAGCTTTTCTGCTAAACTATTTTGTTCAATCTCAGCATCCATTTTGTGAATATTCTTATTTACTTTATTTAATAAGGTTTTATTGGGGGTCCCTAGTTCTTTGATAATTTTTACGAACTTTATTTCTTTCTGCAATTAAATTTTTAAGTTCTATTGGAATGTAATTTTTATTAGGTTTTATAGGCGTTGAGCTATTAATTTTAGCTCAGTTAATGATGTTTTCAAGTTCCTCAGCTAGTTGGTCAATTTTTACAGGGGAGTTAATATTAAGAAAATTTATATTTGTTTTTCCAAGTTCATGTTTAGATTTTTTCCAATTCGTTTTGAGTTTATTGTTATCAGGAAGTTTATATTTAAAGAAAAAATCGAGTTTAACTGGGTAATGGTCAGAACTTAATTCAGCTAAAGTGGCTATTTTATAAGGGAAGAGAAAATATTTGACTATAGCAAGATCGATAGTGGATGCTGAGTTATTACCAATTCTTGTATGTTCCAATGGGGCTAGAATTTCAAATCCCGCCTGGATAGCGAAGTGGTATTTGTTTCCTCTGCTGTTTTTATTCTTGCATCTCCATGAGGTGTGATGTGCATTGTAATCCCCACAGATTATTTGGTTCGAGCTGCATTGCAGTAAATTCTCGAGGTCGAAGGTGAACAATGATTCATCCGACGATGGGGGAATGTACAGTGATGTAAAGGTAAAAGGATCAGAATTTTTTGGGGTAACTACTGTGACTGTTGCTTCAGTATGGTACAGAGCAGGTGGTGTTAATTCATAGTGCGGTATTGACGTTTTGATTGCTATAGCTGTACCGCCACTAGCCTGAGCTGGGTCCTGATTTTCTCTATAGCTATTGTAAACGCTGTAATTTGCAAGGTAGATTTTATTGTTTGGTCTCAGGTGTGTTTCTTGTAAAAGTATTGCGTCAGGACTGTACTTATTGATAAAGTCTCTAAACTCATTGATTCTGAGTTTCATCCCATTTGCGTTCCAGTACACTAAAGAAAAACATCAAGCAGTGAAGGTTAGCCTTTAGATTGTACATTTGTTTGTGATATTGCATTAATAAATAAAAAGTTTAGTTGTGGGATCATTCGATTTTTTTTCATTTCGCTGACAGCATTTAGTAGATTTGGAATGTCGTTGAATAATTTAATATCTCTAATTGCATCTATTAAATCAGGTATGCTTGCAAGGTCAGCATTACCGCTCTCACCTTAGTCTACCTGTTTGTTTACCTTTGCAGGCGGAGGTGGCGCCATCTGTTGTTACGTGTTGCTACTCAAAGCTTGTGCATATGAGAAATTTGGTTTTATGAGCGCTGGCTTGTTAATAGTGAATCTTTGTGTATTTTGTGCCTTTGGGAATTTTGGGCATCCCCTGTATGCCGCTATGTGCCCTTCCTGACCACAGTCAATACAGGTTGGGTTTTCAATTTTATTTTTGTTAGGGCAGTCACTGGCTTGGTGTTGGCTATTGCATTTGATACACCTGGGCTTCATACCGCAGTTGTCGGATCTGTGTCCAAAATTATTGCAGGTGTAACATTGTCAGATAACATTTCTACCTCTGAACTCTCAACCGTTACCATTAGATATTCTATTGTTTCAATTTTATAAATTTGATCTACAATATTGTTTCTATTTAATTCGACCATTAGGAAAGGTAGTGAAAATCTTGTTTTGAGTTGGGTCAGCCTTACTACTTTGTTTACAGAGAGGCCCCTGTTTTTTAATTCAGCTTCTAAAATCTCGGTCATGTAATCTATTGGTAGTCCCTTAAATACCACTTTAACTGGTCTTTGAGCTTTGGGGCGGATGACGTAAAATTCAAAGCCTTGTTCCCTGCAATAGTCCTGGATATTTCTTTGCATTTCAATGTCGGTGGGGAAAACTTTGATAAATCCGTTACCTAAGATAATATTCTTGGTACCGAATTTTTGGTGGAGTTTCTCCAAGACCTTATTGAAATCCCTTGTACATTTCAACATGATTGGGTGCACTTTTTCTGTATTAGTATTTTCATTATTATCGTTGTCTTTATTAATATTACTTAGGGTGTCAAATTTATTCTTTAGAGTTAGTTGTTCTTTTTGGGAGGTTTTGTTTACATTTTTAGCATTTTTTCTTTTTGAGGGGCTCTGGAAATCCTGATTTCTGGTTAGTTGTTTATCCCTAAAATCCTCAGCTAGCTTGCCATTTGTCATCTGATCTCTATTAATGAAGCAGTCGTGGGGGGATAGACATTCAATTACAAAATTCAACTCACCCAATAAATCGTCCTTTCTTTGCCTGGTAATACCATTTTGCTCCAGATAATGTAGGGGTAGCTTTGATCTTTGTCCTTATTGAAATATGTTTGTCGTATAATTGTATATGTTACTCGCGATGCAATTAAGATTGTTTTCAATTATATTTAGTTCACGCTCAATGCCAACTCGCTTAATGCACGCTGCGCATGGCTTGAGAGACTCTTTTTTAGAAAATCGCTCGTATCTATCTCCATAATCTCATGGCTACGTATTCTTTTATTTACTGTACTTAAGCCGCTAGTGCCGGCAGGTTCCGAAGAACCGGACCGGTCCATCGCAATGAACAAAAACTCCGTTAACGAACAAAACAGGAGAGACGAAAAATACGTCTGCTCCCTACCAGGTCGAAACGCGGAATAATGACTTCCAAATTATGCTGGGGAAAAAAAAATCCTGATGTTCCAAATAAATGACTGAATGGAGTGGTGAAATCGGTGAGTTAGTTCAAGCTAATACATGATATATTTTACAACTTTGTTCGTTATTCTAAAAATACAGGAATTTTTTTATGTTATAGTAATAATTAGTCATATTTTCACATCATAATTCAAATGCCCAACAAGAACTTTTGCAGCTCGAATGTATTAGTATTGAACTAACATAAACTGAAGAATGATGCATATTAATTCTTGAATTAGCGGAAAATGTCGCCGAATATCGGCGAAAAAGTTATATGATTGAATCTGGATGAAAGAAACGATTCAGTATAAGTTTTCAGTGCTTTCATCTATACTTATAATAAAGCTCAATGTGTGTGTGTGTTGGCGCTCCACAGGCCAGACCGTTGGACCTACAGCTACCAAATTTGGTACATGTATACCTTGGAGGTCCGGAATGTGCACCTCGGAGCCCTTTTTTCGAATTTTTAATTAGAAGTTGAATTAATTAAAATTTAAGCGAAATTTCGACGTTTTTCCGCTATAACTTCCGAAAATATGATCGCATAAACATGATTTTTACATCAATTTCAAGATTAAAAAATTAGCCTTCTAATGGTATCAGTGTTTTAATGTATAACTTAAGCTTCTATTTTTAACGAATTTTTAAAGAAATATTTTAACCATGTTTTTTTAGCACGTGACTAGATAAAATCAAAGAAACATAAAATGTGATATTTTCTTTAAAAAAATAAATGCAAAGCAAAGGTTTCTTTAATCGTTTGCAATATCTAAATCATTTATTCCATAAATCATCTTTATTTACAGTAAACCTGATTGAATTTAGACAGGATATGCATTGAAATCCCGACTTAATGGCATATTTATGTAATCGTTTGCACTTAGTTTAATACTTTTTTCCCTTTCTCGCTTTCTTTAAAAAACACATTTAATATTTTGGCAACATCATCGAATTTTTTTTTTAATATTTTGGAAGCATAACCGATGGTTAAAACTGACTGATTTATAAAATTAAAGAATATTATTAGGAAAAGGTGTACTTTTAGAACTTTCCGTCCATTATCTTAAAGAAAACATTAATTTCAGGTCAATCAATGCCCGGAATTACTTCAAGGCTAATGAATATGTGATTTAATTGAAAATTTTAGAACGCTTTACACATGGCGAACCAACTGGTCGCCAAAGGCGGCTAGTAGGAAATAATGCCAAATAACTTATACGTATAATTCTTGGCGTGAATAGTTGCCAGAGGGCGCTGTCTTAATGTTAAATGGTGTTGGCTGTTTCAGAAATTGCAGTCTTTCTGAGTATTCTTAATGAATGTATAATAATACTACATTGACAAGCCAGATAATAAAACTCGGATAGTATGAGCCGTATTTCAATTACTATAGCTTGACTGGCTCGTATTCGTCGAACAAGATTGCGAAATACAGGTCTGAAAAAAAAAGTTAAAAAATTTGCATAATATAATTTTCTTAAACTCATGTAAAAAAAACAATATTGCAAAAATTATTCATTATAACAAATCGTCTAATTGTACTCTGTCATGTTTCAAACTATTTTAAATAGAGGATTAGTACAAATTGTTCTTCCTGTCTATTCGAATATTCTGATGCAAAGAATTTATCATTTGCAATCACTAAAAAAGTTTTAAAATCTTGATATACAAGTGAAATTCGCCCATTATAAATAATCGAGAATGATTATTTATTTATTTTCGACAAATTTATTTTTGTTTTATTTCTTTCTTCAGAAGTAATTATTTCATTGGGATTTATGGCTGGCAATTGTGGTAATGTTAAATATACTATATTGTAAACTAAATATGGAATGTCAATATTTATAATAACCAAAATTTGTATTCACATCTTTATTTTAGGTTAATTAATTAATGCGACAAATATATAATTTGCCAAGAAATTCCAGCTGAAGATGGAAAACTCAGTTGTTTAAAAGACTACCTTTAAATAGGAGGGAAAGGGTTAATTCAAATTAGAATGATTATTCATTTGAAAGAGGAAAAAAAATGTATGCATATGTATGTATTTTTATGCAATATCTAACAATTTTTTTGACTAAGTGGTTGTAATTAGCACAGACATAATATAGATTTATTAACAAAGTCCGGCCAATTAAAATATCGAATCTCTTCTGGCGACCACTATTTTAAAAACTGATTTACTCTACATATATTTACTTTAATTTTTTAGTATTGCGAGCGGATAAGTAATAGGGAGGACATATAGTACCGGACTGCGAGGTAGCAGGTAAGAAGATTGTTTTGAAAGCGTTGGCTAAAGTTTCATATCTGCTGTATGTTTTTCTGCAAATTATATATTAGACATATATCGTATATGATTTTTCATAAATAGTTACTTTTTTCAATTAGATACTGTCTTTCATTTCCACTTCATTCCAACTGCAAATAACATTGTGATAATGGTCCAAAAGTGTCCATTTTTAAATTTTTCAGGAAGGAAAAATTAAAAGCACAATAAACCCAGGCTTTTTTGTAAAGATTCCAAGCCAAACAAAACTTCAAGAGAAAGTACAGATTTTCAGTAACTTTCTCAGAAGATAACTTTCAATTTATAATTGAATGTATAAGTAAGCTCTGTTTTTATCTTCCCAAAGTGAATAATAATTATGTATAAGTAATAGTTTGAATTGATTCTTTTATTTTTTTTTATTTTGTTTAAGCTTTAATTTATGTTATTAATTTTAAATTTATAAATAAATTGAGATAGATTCAATATTAATCTTGTATATCACCACATAATTATAGACAAACACATTTAGCAACAGCATAGTTTTTATTTATGTTTTAATATTTTTTTCTTGTTACAAGTTCATTTTATATATTTAACAATGAAAATTTCAATTTTTTTATAAGAAATTAAATTTTAACCAGTCTTTAACTAGGTGTCCAAAAATTTTAACTGGAATTATTAAATTAGCTGTGTAACAAACTAACAAGTACAAACTTGATTAATGCAACATCTCAATTCTTAAATTTTGAAAACATTAATTAAAAAAACAAAATTATAATACTATATTTTCTTAATTTGTGAGCATTTATCATATCATATATATATGATTTTTATTTTATCATATACATAATAAAATAATCAGTTACAGTTTTTGTATTTAAAATGTGTTTATAATGCTAAATTATGTGAAAATTTTTATTCTGCCTGAAAAATAGCTTAGTATTAATGTTAATTGCATGTAAATATGTGAACTACATCAATTTCTTAAGTACCTGGTAAATAACATTAGCTCTATGGGAATCTCGCCAAATTGGCGAGATATCGTCTAGTTGGCGACAGTTTTGGCAACTTATTTTGTCGCCAAATTTGGCGACATTTGGCGACTAAATTGGCGAAGTTGGCGATATTTGTCAACTTCCGGTTCCAGAAGTTTCTTTAAGTTTCTAGATGAATCTACTATTTTGGCCCAGACTATATAAGGCGGACCGGAAATGCGAGAGAGGAGTTCGTCTTATGATTTCGTGAAGTGGAGACGTGGGCTCGCAGCCGCTGATACTTTAGGGTGATTCCGTTGTGTTTTATGCCGAAGAGAGTACGAGAGCTTACGGCTCTGATTTTGATCTGTTTCCCGCTGAATCAGTGTATTGTTTTGTGTTGCTGTTGTGTTGAACTTCTGTGACTTCGGCTGTTGTTTTTGACTCTCAGAACTTTGTATTCTTCATTGTGCTGTAAATAAAGAGCTTTATTTTTCTAATATCGCTGCTCTGCTTAAGAAGCCTATTCAATTCACGAACCCACAGAGAAGTTTGTAACAAACTGGTGTCAGAAGTGGGATTGAATAGTGAAGATTAATGAAATGGCTGACTTCGATATTGAATTGGTGACTGGACTGCGTGTTACAGAATTACGAGAACAGTTATCGAATCGGGGCTTGCCTACAACTGGTCTGAAAGAAGAGTTAGTGAAGCGACTTCGAGACGCTATGGAGAGTGAACGAAGTAATATAGAAGTGAGTGATCAGAGCTCGCCTGAAGTAAGTGAACGAATTACGGCTGTTGGCAAAAAAGAGAGAGCAAGAGAAGAAACTAAAAGTGAATCTGAAATAAGTTTGAATCAACTGTTGGCGGCTATAATGGGTATGAACTCTAACTTTGAAGAAATGAAGGCAGGTCAAAGAGAACAGGAAGGAAGATTATTAGAAGAAATGAAAAAGACCCAAGAAGAATTAAAAGCTAACATCGTAAGCATTATTAACACCAAGATAGATGTTATTGCAGACAAAGTGGACAGAAATGAAGAAAGACTTGGCGAGATGGAAAAGAAAAATGAGGAGAAATTTGGCCAAATTGAAAAGAATATAGAGAAGAATAAGGAGAGATTTGGCGAAATTGAAACGAATATCGAGAAGAAATTTGGCGAACTAAAACAAGAAATCAGTCAAGTTCAACCCAATATCGCCCGACCAAATATCAAGATCTCCACATATGATGGAAAGACATCATGGCAGGTCTACAAAACCCAGTTCTCTATCGTAGCCAATGGAAATGGCTGGGATCCAGTCACCAAAGCTCGCCAACTGGCTGCTTCCTTGCGAGCGGAGGCTGCAGATGTCTTACGAACTGTCCCGGAGGAAGAACAATTAAATTTTGAAGCGCTCACAGAGGCCTTAGAGCTACGTTTCGGTGAAAAATGTTTAAAGGACTTTAGTCGCCTACAACTAAAATCGCGCCAACAAAGACAAAGTGAGACTCTCCAAGATTTGGCGACAGATGTAGAACGGTTATCTCATCTTGCGTTTGCCGATTGCCCAGCTGACGTACGAGACACTTTGGCTCTACAATACTTTATTGATGGCGTGAGGGATCCTGAGATTCAGAAGGCTCTCAGATTGGCGGAGTTAAAAGACTTGAAATCAGCTCTAGTGTTCGGCCTAAAGTACGAGGCTGCTCAACAAGCTTCAAGAAAGGACAGACATCTGGTGAGAGGAGCAGAAATAACCAATTCAGATCCTAATATGGCCGATACTCTGAAAGCGATGCGTGATATTCTGTTATCCCTGAATGTCAAGTATAATAGAGATGCACAAAAGACGAAGGTAACGTGCTGGAGGTGCGGAGCCGAAGGACATGTCCAACGGAACTGTCAAGCTCGCCAAGATCAACGAGCTGGGAATGCACCTAGAACTGAAGCACCGGAAAACTAGAACATGGCGGTCTCGCGGGGCGGAGGGCGCCAGATAATAAAAAGCCCCATTTTGATGTTTTACAAATTTCTTCAGAAAGTGGCGGCGGAAATGGATTCTTCATTGAAGCCCATGTAAACAATATACCCTGTCGTATGATCGTCGATACAGGGGCCAATGTCACCATCATGCGGGAAGATATTGCTCAACAACTTAATGAGAAAATTATCTGGACGCCACCCTGCGTTACCCTCCAGACTGTGACCGGTGACAAAATTCCGATTATCGGCAAAATTAACATCAAGATAACCTTTGGAAATAACGCATATAAACATACTGTTTATGTGGCTAAAATTACGGACAGTTTTATCCTCGGATTGGACTTTTTAGAGAAATATGATTTTATCTTGGACTTTAAAGATGGCTCTTTGCATTCTGCGACAGAAGATGTAACCCTGTTTCGAAAAGGAGTAAGTGAAATCAAACCCATTTATCAAGTAATTGCTTCATCGGATTTTACTATACCGGCTAGGCAAGAACTAATATTGAAAGGAAACACAGACCAAGAGAAAAATTTCCGACTTGGAATTCTTGAATTTCCTGACTTAGAAGATTTTCCAAAAGGGATTTTAGTAGCTTCAGCACTTGTAGACATTACAAAAGAAGTCATACCAGTAAGATGTGCCAATGTAAGCGATAAACCGAAAATTATTAAGAAAGGTAAGGTGTTGGCCACATGTACCCCAGTGACCTGTGTTGAGAAGAGTTCGTGCCAAACATCAAATGTGTCATCTGAAAATTTGACGGAGGATTTGTTAAAAACAACAGAATTAACCCAAAAACAGAAAAGCGCTGCAGAGAAAATGCTTTTTGAATTTAAGGAACTGTTTCCCAAGTCATCCGAGGAGTTTGGAAGAACAAATTTGATAAAACACCGAATTGACACAGGAAATCATCCTCCTATTAAACAACATCCTCGAAGATTACCGTTTGCCAAAGTGGAAGAGGTAAAAGATCTTTTAAAGGATATGCAAGCAAAGGACGTCATTGAACCTTCCACAAGTCCTTGGGCTTCTCCCATCATCTTGGTCCGAAAAAAAGACGGTTCAACGAGATTCTGCGTGGACTACCGTCGTTTAAATGACATCACCAAGAAAGACAGTTACCCTCTTCCCCGAATGGATGACACCTTGGACACATTATCTGGGAATGTGTGGTTCTCTACTCTTGATTTAAAAAGTGGTTATTGGCAGGTGGAGATGGATCCCGTTGATCGTGAAAAGACCGCATTTACAACGAGTGGACAAGGACTTTGGCAATTTAAAGTTATGCCTTTTGGTTTATGCAATGCACCTGCTACTTTTGAGCGCCTCATGGAGACAGTGTTAAGAGGACTCTCTCCTGAGACTTGTCTTATTTACCTAGATGACATTATTATCGGAGGGCGAGATTTTGAAGAACATCTTAATAATCTGAGGAAGGTGCTAGGAAAATTAAAACAAGCCAATTTGAAACTAAATCCATCAAAATGTAATCTATTTCGTCGTGAAGTGAGCTACCTCGGACACATAATTTCGTCTGAAGGCGTAAGAACTGACCCCCGAAAAGTGGCAGCAGTTAAAGAATGGAGTCGACCTCGGAATGTGCACGAGCTGCGCAGCTTTCTAGGGCTCTGCACTTATTATAGAAGGTTCGTAAAAGGATTTTCTTTAATCGCAAGACCACTTCATAGCTTGACTGAGCACAAACGGCCATTTGTTTGGTCCGAGGAATGTGAGGTAGCATTTACCAGCTTGAAGGAGGCTTTAACATCCGCGCCTATTTTATCTTATCCGGATCCTGATAAACAGTTTATCTTGGATACGGATGCCAGCCATGCAAGCGTAGGAGCAGTGTTATCCCAAGAAATAGACGGCCAAGAACGTGTCATCGCTTACTGGAGTAAGTGCCTGTCGAAGCCCGAGCGAAATTATTGCGTCACCAGGAAAGAATTGCTTGCCATCGTTAAGGCTGTTGGAAATTTTCACAGTTACGTTTACGGGCGAAAATTCCTGCTCCGAACAGACCATGCATCTCTCACATGGCTTTTGAATTTCAAGAACCCAGAGGGACAGATTGCTAGATGGATACAGAAACTCCAGGAGTACGACTTCGAAATCCGACACCGCAAAGGATCCTTGCACGGAAATGCAGACGCCTTGTCCAGGAAACCATGTCCAGGGAATTGTCGCTTTTGCTCTACAGCTGAGACGAAATATGGGAAAACAGTGCCAGTTGTGCGTCAGATCACGGCGTCAGCTACATCACAGTTAGACCCTTGGAGTGATGAAGAAGTCCGCGATGCACAAATGAAGGATCCTGACCTAAAATCCATTATGGAACGCATTGAGTCGTCCAGGGTAAGACCCTCTTGGCAAGACATCTCTAGTCTAAGTCCTGGTTTCAAACGGTACTGGGCTCTTTGGGATTCTCTTTACATTCGAAACGGCGTCCTGTATAGAAAATGGGAGTCCGAAGATGGCAAAACATCAAGGTGGCAGTTAGTACTCCCTCGATCACGAATACCTGATGTACTAAAAGAATTACACAATAGTTCAACAAGTGGCCATTTCGGAGTTATGAAGACCATGCAGAGAGTTCGAGAGCGGTTTTATTGGAATAATGTAAGAACTGATGTCGAAAAATGGTGCAAGACCTGCGATGCCTGTGGAGCCCGTAAAGGACCGAAGAGACGTAGTCGCGGAAAGCTACATCTATACAATGTAGGGGCACCATTCGAAAGAATTGCGGTCGACATCTTAGGACCTTTTCCACGATCAAAAGACAATAACCGATATATTTTATCTGTCATGGATTATTTCACGAAATGGCCTGAGGCATATCCGATTCCCGATCAGGAAGCGACAACTGTGGCAGAAGTACTAGTGGAGAATTGGATTTCAAGGTTTGGAACGCCCCTGCAACTCCACTCCGATCAAGGGAGAAATTTCATTTCTGTTGTCTGCCAAGAACTTTGTAAAATCCTGGGAATCGATAAAACACGAACAACCCCTTTACATCCACAATCGGATGGCATGGTAGAAAGATTTAATCGAACGATCCTAAACGGTCTAACCCACCTTGTTTCTAAGAACCAACAAGACTGGGATCAGAAACTACCGCTGTTCCTCCTGGCTTACAGAAGTGCCGTCCATGAAACTACTGGCTTTACTCCCGCAAAAATGCTCTTTGGTCGTGAACTCCGTCTCCCCTGTGATCTCCTATTCGGACGTCCACCCGATGCGCCTTCTTCGCCTGAAGACTACGTTGAGAATCTCCAGGCGCGGTTAGAAGACGTTCATCAATTTGCCCGAGGTCGGATTAACATCGCGACGGACAAGATGAAGACCCGATACGATGCAAGAGCTACAAGACATACTTTTAACGAAGGTGACAAGGTTTGGTTCTGGAACCCGTATCGACGTAAAGGACTTTCTCCAAAGCTTCAAACATCGTGGGAAGGGCCTTATACAGTTCTAAAAAGACTGAACGACGTCGTGGTTCGAATCCGTAAGTCTGCGAATGCTAAGCCTAGAGTCGTTCATTACGATCGCTTAGCTCCTTATTATGGTAACAATACTTAGCTTTGGTATCAACTTAAACCATGTTTCATACACTTCAACTATTTTATTTTGTAAATATTTCTGTAAATATTTGTGTTTTGTTTTATTTGTTATGTTGAGTATACCTTCATTGTCATTTGTTTATCTTATATGTGAAATAATTGTTTGTTGTAATTGCTTTCCGCTTCAGTGTACTGCCCGAGACGTGCAGTCTTCAAGGAGGGGGCAATGTTACAGTTTTTGTATTTAAAATGTGTTTATAATGCTAAATTATGTGAAAATTTTTATTCTGCCTGAA
>JAPMOQ010044549.1:0-36398 GCA_026543055.1 Argiope trifasciata
TATATATATATATATATATATATATGAATTGTCTTTCAGTCTATTTCTTCAAAAGAACAGTTTTAGTTTTATCTTAAGCCAAAAAAAATTTACTTTTAAATTTATACCGATTTCATATTTCATAATGTTTTCTTTATTTTTAGTATTACTTAAACGAGATACACAATCTGTAACAATTGACTTCTTATGTTATGAGGAGACATAAATCCATTCAACAAAACATTCAATCAAATGGTTTTGTCAATGCTACATTTAAGATTTTTTAAATGCTTTCTTTGGATATCAAATCCGTAGTAGGATTTTATTATTTATTAGATGTAGTGTACGTTATAATTTGTTTTGACTTATTCAGTTATAATTATGCTTTTCGATCTTATTTTGGTAAAATCTAGCAAATATATATATTTGTCTGGCTGCTAAAGAGGACTAGCATCGTTTATTTTTAATGAATACAAAACAATAAATGGCACAACGTACATTTTGGAATTGCCATATTTCTTCTTTTGGATAAAATAAAAATTTCGCTTTACTATTACCCGTTTGGCTGAATAAATTAAAACAAACTCGCATTTGTAACAATATTATCCAAAATTTCTATATAAAAAGGAATAATTTTTTTAAATAATTAGATTGTACGGAACTTATGTCAAAAGCAATTGTAACTTTATAAATATGTATAAAAAAATTCGAAATGTTTCAGAATTTTGATGTAAAGTTTTTTTCTTAATTTCAGAAAGTTTGCTTATAAATCAAATCTTAATGTTACTTACTACTTTAAATAATCGGATCAATTTACCTTCACATTTCAACATATTTTTAACATTCTAAAGCATTTATATAAAAATTAATTATTTTATCAATATATAATGAATTTTTATTTATCTTTAATGACTTCAAAATACCCGACTTTATACGGAATAACCGCGGAATAGTAATAATGTTAAATAATCAATATCAGCGGAATTTATTTACCCAGAGATTTTTTTTAAATATTTACCTGGGATAATTTGTTATATTAACAGCGGAATTTATATTTTTTTTATATTTACCCGGGATAAATATCAGCGGAAGGGGTTTCCTCAGAGCTTTCTCGTATATTCTCCAATAAAAGATATTTCAGAAAACAGCTCGTAAATATGGAATCAATATTTCATTTTTTTCCTGATGTCATAGCTCTTTGCCGGATAATTGTTTTAGAAGAATGATTATTCTTATTATCTATTTGTTGATGAAAATATAATAATTGGTTAATATATTACCGAGATGTTTATTTGTGATTTCTTTTAATTTTTTATGATTTTTAAAACCTAATATATTTATCAAAAAAAAAAAAGTCATGTCTTTGCACTGTTCACAACTGGGGTATCAGATTTTTGATAAGACTTGAAAGGATAAAAGTTCAGAAATTCTGTACCGTTCTATTCTCTGATTAAAGCCCAAAATTTTAATATTGTCAAAATTTAACATTAACTATTCGTTTGAAATCGATTTTGATTTCACTTGAGAACTATCATCTCTTATTTTGTCACGGAATTTCGGATCAACAATGAATTGCAGAATACATTACAATATAATAAGTAAAGGATAAAGGCAAATTTTTTTCAATTAAGGCATTAAAAAGTAGAAAATATTTCATTAAAAAATTTGCAGATCAAGACAAATGTTGAAGACTATTGAAAATAATACTTTTAGATTATTATATGCAATATATAATAAATATATTCATGCAATACAATTAGATAATAGTAACGAATATTCAGCGAGGGAATATTGCAGTAAAAATTTAAATTTAAACTATGTTATGTAGTTAAAATTCTAATTAGAGTATTATTATTTATACCTCATAGTGTTACAATTTATTTTCACATCTAGATGTTTGTTAAAATATTTCCGTGAGCTTTTCTTTATATTTTTATTTTTATTATATATTAAAAAATACGTCATGTTAAAATATTAATAGCATTAAAAAATTTGTTAGTTCATATTGGTTTTTCCTGTATAAAATTTAACTTCATATCTATTCCCAAATTTCTCTATTGAAATTATGGAAAGAATCCTACCAGGAGATTACATATTCGTCATACAATATGTTATCTAATTTAAAAATTAAAAATCAGTCAAAGATTATGTTTTGAAAAAATTTAAAAGTGAATAGTTGAAGAAACAAAGTTAATTATTGTTTCATTTTTGCTAATTTTGAAATTACCAATAGCTCTTAGCGTTTACCAATAATAAACTATCCATTTGCAGCAAACAGTGGCTCTAATTTCATATCTTTATGCACATTGACTCATACTGTTTAATTTACCCTCTGATCCCTAGTAGCACACAAATATTGAACAATATTGTATGACATTGATAAATATTCGCAATATTGTTTAATACCCAATAATATCGCACAATATTGTAAAATATAGTGCAACAAACTATGCTACCTGGGATATGAAATACTAATCTCTTCAAATAGTATATGCGAAAATGGAGAGTATATGGAAAGGGAGGATGTTCCATAATTCAGATTGTTTGCCGTAGAATACTAGATCCAAATTTCGTATACAGATGTTCTTTAGAGCAAATATGTGGGTCTCGGATAATTTTTTTTTCGAAAGCATATTTAAATTCTAAACTTATTTATTGCATTTTTGTTGTAGAAATATTTCCCATTTTGTAGGATCTCTTCGAAATTTTAAAATGATAAAGGTTTTTGTTTTCTCTCATTCTTTAATAATCCTGTCCGAACTTTTTCGCATTCTTTAATAATCCTATCCCAACCTGTTTGGTAGAGCATCAGTCTCGAAACCGAAAGGTAGCGAGTTCTGTCCTCGTCTTTGTCAAAGACCGCCGTGTTGGCTAATGGCAGTTCAAAATGTCGTGACTGCAAAGTCCTCCAAGTTCCCATCACAGATGATACCTCTGGGGGTACTGAATCATGGATGAGTCGGTCTCTGGTTTGGATCTAAATTCTGACTTGTGGATACATGAATGAGTTCGACCGCCCCCTAACGGTGCTCCTTCACAATGAAAGGCGCACACTTCTGCCTTCATTCGAAAGAGCTCCGCTCATTCGGGCTTGATATGACCAAGTGGCATTAGACCCACCACCAACACAAATTCCTATCCGAAATTTGTAGTGATGATAACTAAAAATCTCTGGATGAGCAAGTGCACGTGCGTGAGCATGGTAGTGAAAAACGTAACTAATCAAAGGGAAAGAAATGGGCATCATTCAACCCTATTAAAATGCTTTAAAAAATTATTCCAAAAGAAAATCCAGTTTAAAGACTTATTAATAGTGATTTTACATGTTTGAAAAATACCAGCATTAACTTTTATGTTTTTATTTAAAGAATTATTTTTGTATGGTGTTGGATTGGATTGGAATGGAATACATTTTCTTGAATAAAATTTAGAAATACAATATTTTGCATCGTAATTACCGTAAAATTTACTCAGAGGTGTCAGAAACTATAATAAAATGGCTAAAAAAATTAATACAGAAGTAGAAAGTAAATTAAAGTTGACACTAAAATGTAATTATATTTCGTAAACATCTAATGATAATGAATACTCACGAGCATTGTTTTGAGTATTCAACTAACTTAACACACTTTTGGAGCAAGCTCACTTTCAAACACTAAGGAAATTTGTCTCTGAAAGTTTGATCCAAAAAAAACTTTTCTTCATAAACGCTGTCTATAAAGTTTTATTCGTTCCTTGAAGCTTCTTGACATCTACCAACTGTGAATCTCTGGCATTTGGGGAATGATAGCTTTTGTTGCTAAAAATCTTTTATTATATAACAACTAATTGCTACCCGGCCCGATGTTGTCGGCAAAAAAAAAATTAAGTGAAATCAATCAATAATTTTGCAATGTTTTATTGAAATAGGATGAACGGTACGACAGTATATAAAATCGAAGAAACAAATATTCATTCTTATATATTAGATTTGTGTATTATTTTAGAAATGTAAAACTTGGTGTTCTTTCAGAATGGTAATGAAAGAAACTGTTTATTGTACCTCGTGACTCGTTTAGTATTCGTTCAGAATTCTCAGGTTTTATTTTAGAAAATGTGATTAAAATATTTTCTATTAAAATTGTAAACTTAGAAAACATATTTATACCATAAAATCGCTAATATAGTTGAAACGATATTTTTTAAAATTAAGATGGTGCAAAATTATTTGTACTATAATATTTTTGGTGGTTACTGCGAAAACCGCTAAAATTTAATTAAAATTTAAAAACCCCACTGTTGGTCTCCGCAAAACGTCCTCGCATATTCTGTAATAAATTTGTTACCACCGAGAATAACTTGCATGACATTTGCGTACTATAAAATATTAACCTTGAGTGCTACAAAATATTAGCCTTTAATTTAGATTTAGCATCTCTACAGAATCTATTGTGAGTTATTTGGAGATTAATCATTAGTAAATAAATGCGGTTGAGATTCGATTAAAAAAAAATTTTAGATAATTGTGATATTTCTATAACCATCCAGTAGTTGTAAATAATAAGCAGACCAGGTTTCATTATTTCTTCTATTCATTCAGTCGAATGAACGGTTTAGGAAGTCATAAGAGACATGCAGACAAAAATCCATTTTTATTCATATAGATAATAACAAGAACTCATAAACAGCACCGTCAACTCTAAGTTACAAGAAAATATTAGGACGAAAAGTTCCAAGGAATAAAAAATATTAATTAAAATTACTTGCTAAGAAATGTTAAAAAAAGCAGTAAAAGAAAAACCACAATCAATTACAGACTGGAGGCGGGTAGAAAAAGAGTAAATATTGTCAGAGTATCAAATGTTCCCTGTTTGGTAGAGGAGACTAGTGAGGCAACTCAGGCTTACCAGAATGGAGCCTGTTGTTTGTGTCCATGTCTCAGTGTCTGCTGTAAACATCAACGGCTGTTCAACATAATAAAGTTGTTAAGATAAAAAATTAATTGGGGATTTTATAGAATCAAATTTTTAACAAATTTCGGAGAATATCATTCACTGAAGAGAAGGCAAGATTTGCAAATTTTGTTAAGTTTAAGAATTTTATTGATATTTAACAATGAATATTTTATGAATCAATAATATGAAGTTAATATACATTAATTATAACTTTAGGATAAGATATCTTTTACTTATATAAATAATAATAACAAGAACTCATAAACAGCACCGCCAACTTTAAATTACCAGAAAATATTAAGTCGGAAACTTTCAAAGAATAAAAAAAAATCTAAATTAAAATTACTTGAACTTCGCTGGATATAGATAAAATAGACTTCACGATCTTATTATTGTTATTAAAGATTAGATAGGAGTATATCAAATCCAGATTAACAATGCTTCCACGAAAGATAGCTCTAAACCGATATCCAAACGGAAGCATTTAAGCTGTAAGGAGCTAATTTGTTCACGTTTGAAATCCATCTAATAACGTTAAATGTCTGCATCTTAATATAAAGTGAAGCAAATATGAGTCATTGAATAACTATTTTCATAAGGCATTTGTAATTTTCGAAACAATATTATTATATTAAATAAACCGAAATATTGTTATTTAATATTCTGTGAAGACAAATCTCGAAACGGTGAATCTGGAGTTGATTCCAATTACGCAACTAAAGTTCAAGTAACAAAAAATAAAAATATTTTTTTAAAAAAATCACATCAGATTAAACATATATTTAATTAACTAAAATATTTATTAATTATTAGATCAATACAACCTGAGGGAAGGAGATTCAGAATTCATAATTTTGAAAAACATGTCTAAAAACACTTCGGGTAAAAAAAAATTAGGGCCACTAAATTACACACAAATGAAAAAAGGGGCTGGGACCGGAAAAAAATTACTGCTCAAAAGTTTAGTATTACAGCCGGAGATTTATGTTCGTTAAAGGCCCAAAAATATTTTAAATATAATCTCATTTTATAATATATGCGAAGCCATTACTAGTTCGTCTATTTAAAGTTAATTTTGTGTCTTTACACAAAATTTCATTGAAATCCAGCACCAATACAAAAATTAAAAAGAGAATTATTCATCAATACATGCATTGATGAATACCAATATCATATCAATATCAACATGATTTTCGCAGATAGGTTTAATTACTAAGACAAAAAGTGCGAAGCCCATTTACGCAAGACGATGAACTATCTACAATCATTTGCACTTTTGACTTTTTGTAAAATGTCATTTTACATTAAATCTTGTAACAATCCGTTTTTTGAACAAACTGACCACCCCATACGTCATGTGACTTCTGTTCATTCATATGTTTTAAATACTAGTATTTAAAGAGAGAAATTAAATAATTTCTCATTTTACGGGCATTTTCTTATTTCTTTAAGCTACTTTATACAGTCAATTCCAAAAACTGTGGATTCTACAGCAAAGTTTTCATATTAGAATTCGTATTAAAAAATAATTTAAGGTTCCTTGAGTATGCATAGTGCTGTTTTTCTTTATTCAGCACTGCAGAATAACTTTTTAAATTTTTCTTTACTCATTTATTTGTTTATTACAAAATATGAAATTATCTTGTCTTTTGTGTTTGGAATCATGTATTCGTTATTCGTGCTTTGAAATAAAGAAACGCAAATTTAACAATGAAATGCATTTTCATTTAATTTCCCAAACAAAGGAAGGAAGGAAAATGGCTTTAATGTTGACACAACTTCATTTGTCAACGATAATTTTATAAATTCTTCCAGTTTTGCAAATTGCTTCTCTTGTACTACATGCTAGTGAAATTTTGTTTCTTCTTGCATTATAAAGACTGTTCTGGAGTCTTTTGAATCGACGAATTTTGATTATATCATTTAAACTTACTTAATAATAACAAAAATTAAAAATAAATAAACATTTTAATGAAATTCAATTTGTTTTTATTTCGGTCGAAAAATGAAATATAAGACTCAAGTGTCTGATAATAGTAGCGCTATTATCAGAAAGAAAATTCTTCAAAACTTGTTCCAGAAAGTACGATTTTTAGGTCTTTATAAAGAATCATTAAGATAATTATAATTGAATTAATATAGTATTTAGTTAGAAGAGAAAAGCTAGAAAGTCTTTCCAAATAAAAATTTGAAATCCATGTACCGAAATCTCTCAAAATGTAGTGCTGCCATCTAGGAACCAGAAACTGAGTTATTTTAAGAGAGAGATAGGAAACATTTCTTCCCTCCCTTTTTCCAATGGAAGTGATTATTGCCCCCTAGAATTATTTGACGAGCTAATCTTTCAAAGATATCTAATTACATCTTAAAATGTTAGACATTTTATATTCACTATTTTACCACGGTTCTAATAAATATGTATATTTCAAATTTTGTACAGTAAAATTATTCGTGAGTATTGTTCTCAAAATACTGTCCAATATGTTTAATAAATATTATAAAAAACAGAATTTATATTTAAATTATGTTTAATGCGGATATACTCAGAATTTAAAGTAATTTAAAGCAAATGCTCGAAGCTGAGAATTCGTCCGGATAAGTTTCTTAAATTATTTATGTTATTTTATTTTTTTTCATATCAATGAAACAGAATTTAAATGTCAAAGATTTCATTTTTAATGTTAATTTTTTAACAAGTTTTGTACTATCAATTATTAATAAAACCAATTTTGGAGATTCCAAAAATGGATACTATTTTGTATTAGATTGATATCCCAATTAAACTTTTTAACTGAAGAGCAGTTTGATAATAATTTGATATTTACAATGATATAATATCATGAAAATTGCACGCAAACAAAAAATATACTACTTTTAGGGCTTAAATTAGTGACAATTTTTATTAAATACTTTGGTAATTGATATTTAAAAAAAAAAAACACTACGAAAAAAAAAAACATTCGTTATTTTAAAAAATTGAAAATTGTCAATGAAAAATAGTATTTGTTCGCAAAATTTAAGTCTCAATTAAATCTTTGCAATTAATTGAGGAGACATATAAGTAAATTCATTCAATAAAAATAAATTATAATTACCGTTGAGAATTTTATTTACTATTGTAAGATACACTTTTCTGCAAGAATAATAATGCCCATTCCATAGGAAAGTGGATATCTAAAAAAAATTATTGATTTGGTTGGTTTAAACCCTTTATTTAGAAATTGTTTTGATGACTTTCACAGATGGCATTTTTCCAAAAAGAATGAAATACATTTCTTTCGTTGCAGTATTTCACTTCAAAAACAGATTTTATAGGAAAACAAGAAAATATATGTTACAAATTAGAAATTCTGCAACCGAACAAGTTTCTTTTGCAACTCTTTTATGCAGTTGCTTTTCTTATTTACTTCAGATTAACTTAGTTGCTTTTTGAAAACGAAAACTTAAAACGTGACTTAAAATTATATCTTTGGGACTCTATTTCAGATTCGAGGAAAGTTTCAAAAATCTTATTCTCATTTGAAAATCTTATTTCTCCCACATTTATTCGAAAATAAAGCAACGAAAGAAAAAATAATATTGAAAAAGAAGTAAAAAAATACTATTATTTATCAAGTCTTCATATTTTTGAAATATGATTTACTTTTCTTAACAAATTTAGGACCAAAACCTCTGATAAAACGACAAAACATTAGAAAAAATTTGAAAATACACAAGAAAGTTTTCTAAAAGATGGAAAATCTAATAATTTATTAATTAACCCATATGTATTTTTAATGTTTTATATTAAAGCTATGGATTATTCCCAAGGGTTCACTTCCAGAATTGTCTTCAGCTAAATTTTTCGTGTAAGTAAAATACTTGATTCCACAAATTATTGCAAATTAATTAAAATCTATTCTTAAATAATTTACAATACATTTCACGCTCTGTAAACAAGTCTAGTGAATATTGCATTACTTATATGCCGCCACTGAAAAGAAAATTGAAAGATACACTTTTCTGCAAGAATAATAATTCTCGTTCCATAGGAAAGCAGATATCTAAAAAAAATTGTTGATTTGGTTGGTTTAGACCTTTGTTTAGAAATTTTTTGATGACTTTCATTGATGGCATTTTCCCAAAGAAAATGCAATGCCTTTATTCAGTTGCAGTTTTCACTATTTAATTAATAAAGCATAAATGCTGAAACTTATAGAAATAAATCTCCTAAACAAAACACTTAAAAACTGTGATTAAACCTTTGACCTGCAAATTTATTTAATCTCCAAGTTAATTCTATTAGGAATAATTATTGCTATTTCAATCCAAAAAGAATTGAAATTACATTCGAGATAGTTAGGCGTATCCAAAGGAATTAATTGCCTATTTAATTGCAGTTATGACGTGAATAAATTTGAAAAATCAAATACTCTTTAAATTCAGGACACGAATCATTATGAGTAATAGTTAATAAATTGCTTTTTAAGCAGTAGAAAAAAATGTAGCATTGAAATACTACCACGAAATACGTCGCACCAATTTAATTTAAACCTATCCCGCGCTGCTAATTTTACACACAATAGCACCAGCAATTTAGGCCTAACTTGACAGTTGACAACCACCACAAATACACCACTGCAGAACCAACTCATTAAAATTATAAAATAATGATAATCAAAGCATTGAAACCACTCACCGATCCGAATCCGGATGCAGAATGGTCACTTTAATGTGCATCATCTTCTAGCGGTCAGCAAGGAATGCTTTTCGAAAGAACTGCTAATTCCACCGGAATCGCGCTCCCGTTGTTGTTGTTCACCTTGCCCCTATTTTCGTTCGGTGCAGAAGGCTTACGAAACCTGGCATCGCGGGCAGGAATGCGGCGGGAAATCAACAAGTTCGCTCTTGGATCGCTTCCGATTCGACTTTCGCACCTGCGTATCAGTCCGTGGGAAAGGCCGACTCGAGAGGGGTTAAGGTGAGGGTTTGCTCGGAACACACTCTTTATGATTGACAGAGTGACGTTGGAGCGCGTTGCTTTTGTTTAGTCTGCGCCAAGGACGAGATGGTATTGCGCTTTGGATGCTTAACGGCGACGGGTTTTGTAAGATGCAAGAGTTAAAAAAATAATAATAAAAACTTAGATAGGTATTGAGGCACGTGTTTTGCATAATTTTAAGAACGTTTCGCTTTCCAAAAGCTTAATTTTGACTTCTTAATATAAACTAAGATCATTTCGTTCCTGTTATTAGTTCACCACAAGAAATTGAACAATATATTTACGATATTGCATAATGCAATTAACCCCTTCATATACAATGGCGAACTTCAATCGCGTATCGTATTACTGAATCTATGATTTTGAATTTGAAATTAAATGAAAATATAATGTTGTTAGAGACTCTAAAGTATTTATATTATTTTTGCATTTTAAATTAATTTAAAATATAAAAATCACTAAATACTTTAATACCTCAAATGACTTTATATCATTATAATAATTAAAATAAGTGTATCAGATTGGATGAAAGTTCCCTAATTACACAATGTCTCAGATAGGATGTACTGTCTAATAAGGAAATTAAGTAAATTCATAGGTAGAGGGGCTAAACTTGGTTACTTTGAAGTTCACCGCATTCGAAGTAATAAAAAAATTTTGAATCAGCCAAAAATCCGATTGAATAAAAGAGTTATCAGTGACAGTGACGATGAAAGTAAAATGAAATAGATGTTTCTCTTGCTTTTTAATAATTAATTCGTTTAACAGATGTAAAGATTTCTTAAGTTAACAATCTTAAAAATAAATGGCGTTGTGATGGCTACGGATTTATTAAATTAAAAAAAAATAATCAAGTATAAAAATTTCACAATTTTGGATTTTTGATTAAAAATGTACACTAAATTTGAATTATAAATATTTAAACAGTACATTAAGAGGAAATTCGTGGAATAAGAGTAAGTTCCGGATTAAAAACACTTAAATTAGACGAGTACGAACGTAAATAAAACAAAAATTGTCGCAAAATAGTGTAAAGCAATAAATCCTTGACGGATTACATCATTAATATATTACGCGCATTGTTAAGTACTGAGGTTATCATAATTAATTATAATTATATTTAATTTTATTATTCAAAGTTTATTCTTTGAATGACAATATTGTATTATTTTTTGCTGAATGGGAACACTTTTGAAGTTATAGTTAGTATAGTTAGTATTCTTTGAAAAGTTAGTTAGTTAGTTTTAGTTAGTTTTCTTTGCAAAAATACGAGTTTTGTATATTTCAGATTTTAAATAAATACAGTTTAATCAAACTGAAAAACTTAGCAATAAAAAAAGGGGAACTGAAATCCATAGACTTAGCTTGTGGATTTTAGTTTCCGTTCATGAACTCGATTTTTATTTAGTTATGGACTAAAAAACTTAGATCAGTTATAGGAAGTAAGCGACATTAGTGTTTTAAAGCAACACTAGAGCTATTTTAGAACGGACGTCGCAATTCTGAACCTCTGTCAGATGACAACGGCGCACCTGAGTTGGCAGCCGCCCCCACCCCCCAATTTCCACACCACACTAGCTGAAGGACGTTCTGCCCCAACAGATTTAACTTGTAACAGACCCTCTAACACGACAATTCTTCGATGGAATTGGACCTGAAACTCCCTCCGGTTTCGAAGCCATCAGGCAACCCAATTAAAAATGGGTATTATTTCTATTTTACTTGTAAAACGATACAGTATATATATATATATATATATATATATATATATTAGTTTTTTTTTTTTTTTTTTTGTTGAATTTTTTTTTTTTTTTTTTTTTTTTTTTTTGCGAAAAACTAAAGTTATTTATAACTTGCAATCAAAATGATTATGTTCTAACAATCATCATTATCAATTAGAATGAAGAACAGTAGTTCCAGATGTATGAAAAACTACATCCTTAACAACTAATGTTTTATCGCTATTGTCTGTTTATATCAAAATTGATTTTGTTTTCATTAATAAGCTTAACTAGCAGAAACCAGTTTTACACCTTGAGGGGCGAAAATCGAATCATTGATTCAGAGACTTCGTTAATGATGACGTATGTGAAACGTGCATTGAATAATTGAAATTTCAGTAACCCATTCACCAATTAGATGAGGACATTAAAATGCAAAAATCTCTCGGAAATGCGTCAATATCTCATGAATGAAATAATAAATATCGCAAATAAAATGCGTCATTTAATTGAAGCTAAATAAATTAGCATATATAAGAGCTAAATATGGTAAGTTCCTTCACCGCTCTGTTTTTCCCCCTCAGGGATAATTCCTGCACTTAAAATGACTGTATGTAATATTTTTTCTATGTGAAGTGAAGATAAACGTGTAAATAGTTCATTTTATTAATATTTTGGCCCGTTTTAAAGAAACTCTAGAACACCTTGAGAACGGTCTCGAATTTTATGCTACAATCAGATAACAAGGATGGCACTTGAGCTGGCACACTCTGCTTCACACAATAGTCCGACGTCGTTTGATCCACCACGTGATTCAAATTTAACATGCACCAAGTGTACAGGCAGAGACAGGGAAGAACTTTAGTAGAATCTGGAACCCTCTAGCAAGTTTAATTTAGTTATTTTAAGGTCCCGTTTTCAAACAACACTAAGGCTGTTTTAGGACGGATCTCGCCATTTTGAACCTCGGTCAGATGAAGGACGACACCTCAGCTGACCCCCTCTCCACACCATATCAATGGGAGGACGTTTGGCCTGACGGATTTAACGTGCAAGAAACCCCCCCTTACATGACGGTTCTTCGGTAGAATCGAGTCTCGAACTAGAAACCCCCTGATTCCGATGCCGAAACCTTACCACCAGGCCACAGCTGCCCGCTCTGCAGCATCCAGAGTGAAGGAGAGAAACATTAAGCTGTCATGGCCTCAATACGCATGCAAAAAATAAAAATGCAATAATTAAAAATAAACGCGTACATTCTAGATTTATTAATCGTGGTGGTTAGAAATATATCTTCAATATAAATAAAAATGAATGTTTGTATGTGTCTTATGCGCTGCCGTACCGCTCATCCGATTGCGATGAAACTTTGAATACATATTACTTGCAATTACAGGATGGTTATAGGCATAATACAATCATTTAAAGTATAAAAAATATTCCCGGATCTATTTACAGCATCTATTAATCATGGACTAACCGCCAAATAACTCGTCAAGGAGACGACGGATTCCGTAAAGATGCTAAATTCAAGCTAGAGGTTACTATTTCGCATCTATTGCACGTAAATGCAATGCAAGTCTTTCTCTGAGGTAATGGTTTTATTTGAGAGTGTGCGAGAAAGTTTTAGGGGAACCAATCCTATAGGTTTGAGATTTTAACATTGAATAAAATTTTAGCAGTAATAAAATTTAATTTGCAGTAACTTCCAAAAAATATTATAGTACAAATGATTTTACACCATGTTAGTTTTCAAAAAATTATCTTTTCAACTATATTAAAGATTTTATGGAATAAATATATTTTCTGTGTTCAAAATGTTTTATTTTAAAATTGATTAATCACATTTTCTAACATTTAACTTCAGAATTCTGAACGAATATTAAACGAATCACGAGATACAATAAATAGTTTCTTTCATTACCATTCTGAAAGAACGCCGAGCTTTACGATTCTTAAAGGATACACAAATCTAATGCATAAAAATGAATTTTTGTCTGTAGAATAGAATAAATACTATTTATGCTATTCCTTTATATATTGTTCAATGTATATATTGTTTTAATGTATGTATACATTGCCGACAAGAAAATAAATTTTCTTCCTATCATTTTTAATTAAACAAGATAACTATTTCAAATTCCAAATGACATTAAAATGCAAAGATTATTTCTTCTACGGCAAGCATTAAATGCAAAGATTATTTCTTCTACGGCAAGCATTAAATGCTAAGATTATTTCTTCTACGGCAAGCATTAAATGCAAAAATTATTTCATCTACGGCACCAACACGCCGGGTACCAGTTATTGTATAATAAAGCAGGTTTATAACGCAGGGAAGAAAATACAAGTTTTCGTTAAATTTTTCTATCAAATTTAAAAGATCTTTATTTCTGTATTAAATTTCAGATTTCCTTCAATTCTTAAAAGCCACTGAACATATAGTCCACAATTAAAATGTCTACACCAAAAGTATTTTACAAATTAGTTCAAATATGTTATAGTTTTTGTAATAAAGTTGATATTTCTTACTTTTTGATAATCACCTCCACGGCATTTCCTGCCTGAGTTATAAGTCTCTGCGCCCTTTGCACAGTCATGGCTTTCGTGCTGCGACCTGCCACCTGCAGAACAGCATCTCCAGGACTCATGTAGAAACTGCACATGGTTCCGTCCTCTACCTGGAAAAGGAATTTGACTTTAGCTTTTAATTTCCGTTCAGTTTTGTATCATTCGCAATATTTAAAAAAATAATCACTTGGATAGGTTTGTTTGGACCCTTGAGCCGTAGATTTAACCCTTTCGATCCTAATAAGCATAAACTTGTTATTGACTCATGACCAATTTTACCAATGCGTGGGGCTGATGTAAAATTACCTTGTCTACGTATGGGACATACTCGGATTACGCACAAGTACCTACTTTTCGGAGAAAGGGCACCTATCTGTTCTTCATGCCACACCGAATTGACAGTTAGTCATATATTGATTGAATGTCAAGCTTTTGACTCCCATCGCCTTTTCTTTTTCACTCATCAAATGTAACTCTCCCAGAATTGCTGGGAAAGAATTATCATCCAAATATCTTTAAATATTTACTTGCTATACACCTTTTACTGTATATTTAACTTAGACAATTTCCATTTTGTTTGCTTGTTTTTAAACAATTATGCCATTTTTTTGTCTTCGTCTGTTTTAGCTTTTTCACATAAATTTTTACATGAAAATATAATTTTATATGAAGCTCCAAACATTGACAATGTTCTATCTTTTACCATAAGAATGGCCCTTGTGCCAAAAAACCCAAATCAACCAACCAACCTAATAAGCATAAAAATCTCGAAGATCAGACGTCATTCTATATTGGATAAATAAATTCTAATTTTATACGATTCATCGCAGAAATATTCCTTTTAACAGGAGACTTAAAATTTTAAATCATGGGAAAGACGAGTGGATATGATAAAAATTACACGTATTTTTTATGTGTCGCATAATTTTGATAAAGGCATAGCCTAGATGGTGACACTTAAAATAATTTTTTTTTCTTTCCTTCCCTAAAGAGTATTAATTTATACATTGAAACCAAGATTAGACGATTCGCTTGCAAAAGAAAACAGATGCAAAGCAACAGAAAATTTTCCTTTCAACGATTTTAATAAGATGCTCTAATAGGGATTTCCTTAAGCGACATCAATTTAGAAAAGAAGTCTTTGGAGTCATAAAAAAATGCAGTAAACAATAGGGAATTTTATCCCTTTATTTGCGTAATGCGAATTAAGGAATCGACAATTTTTAAAGCACATATAGAAATAATTAAATAAAAAATAGGACTTGGATCAGGAAGTAAAATAGAATTTTAGAATAAAGTAACATGGATTAATTTAAGATTTAACTTAAGAGATTTCGTCACACACTGTTTGTACATTGTCACACATTGTAAAATTGTTTTTAATTGCATTTCCCTACAAAAATAATCTACGTTTTTAAAGATACATTCTTCTTGTTCCCTCTGGGGATACCTTTAAAAAAAAAATTTTTTTAAAAAAAATAAATGTCAAAATGATGCACCATCTTGATTTGGATTTGAATTTCTGGCGCAAGATCCTGATATAGAATATCCTGCGCCGAAACAGTGTAAAATTTCTCCATTAAGATAAAATTAGTTTTGCATTGTAAAAAATGTAACTGGTTGTGTTCAAACTAGTCAAATGCTAAAAAGGGTGAAAGATATTAAAACCAGACTAAACTTCATGTAAAATTCCCACATCTTTAATGTATAAGAAAATGTTTGGATGATGCGTCTCACCCAATAAAAAATCCAAGTTAAAATTGTGGGATTTAAAATGGTTACATCGAAGGTCAATAAAGCGGGTGCATTCTATTAAAATGTGACGAACAGTTAAAATAACTCCACAATCATCACACATTGGGGGAGGCTCGGAAAAAAGTAAAAATCTATGTGTCAGGCGAGTGTGACCAATACGTAGTCGGGATAAAATTACATCATAGCGTCTACTTAGTTTTGAAGACCATTTGGCCAATTGTGGTTTAATAAAATGGAGTTATACACCGTCTTGAATAGAGCCTGAGAGGAGACAAAAGCATAAAGGATTATATACAGACTATAAAGTCGTATTATTAAAACTTAATAATCTTAGTCCCCAGTAATTATTTACAAGTAATAAGTCAAATTAAGTATAATCCGAAACTGAAAATCTTATTTTAAATACCATTATTTCCCTAACGATTTTAAAATGTCATTAGCCTGACTACAAAGGAAATGATAGCCTCGGTTAAAGTGAGAGACTTTAATGGGCCACTTTCACTGGATGGCGATTTGTACAGAGGAAATTGAACTGAGAAGTGTTGCAAAATACTCGATTTGCATCCAAACAGACAATAAGGTAATTGTTCAGAGATGTAGGCCAAGCTTTACGGTATTTCATTTCCCACAACATTTAGTAGTAATGATTTTGTCCTTCCTATTCAATTGTCGTTCATTCAAACCTTCAATTACTTTTCTAGATAAACAGTCTAGTGTTCATAGACCTCAACATTCAATTTATAACGCCAGATTCCAGCATTTTGTATCATCTGTTGGTGAACTCAAATATTAATGGTTTTTCTGGTTTTTAAACTCTAATAATTTATTATGTATTATTTCATAAAATTTCGATAATATGTATTCAAAACAATTTATTCTTTTTTTCTTTCGGGCGCCTCACGTAATTTGAAATAATACTGCATACAGCGAAGTGTGCACACTTTGGACACTCACATACGCATAGTGTAGTAAATCAGCATGCTAATAGTGAGTATGTATGTACATTAGCTTCCTTTGAGGAAAAATAATCTCACAGATGACAATAATGTAATATTGTTCATATTTCTATTTCAATTATATGTAATTTTATTCATTTTTTTCATTTCAGTACTTACTATATTTTTGCGCATAAAGTACTTAAAAAATTGCATTTTGTCCCTGCAAAACTCTTAGGGAAAAAATGTCCGGAAATTAAGTTATAATTACTTGAACAGAATATTATGTTTCCAGTGAAATAAAAGGGATGCTGAAAGCATGAAATATTATTGCATCATACCCTGAGCAGCATCTATGAGCGCTACAAATTCATATAAGGGCACTCACTTCCTGCTGCATCTTTCTTCCGCAAAACGTTGAAGCGTAGCCAAAGTCAAATATATTTAGACAATTTTCTTCGAAAAAGAATTACAAATAATAAATTACATTTATTTGCTATGCATTACAAATAAAATACATTATTATAAATTTACCTGAGTATTTTTGCGGAATTGAACGCATTGTCCTATTTTCCATGGATTAGAAATGAAAAAAAAAAATTGCTTTGCATCACGTGGGTTTGCACATTATGAGTAAGATTCGGGAAACGAATTATTCTGGTGGATATAAATATCATTTAAACAACCCCTAATTATTTACCATCTTGATGATACCATCTAGTGAGGGCCATCAAACGGTAAGACCTAAGCCAGCTATTATTTTAAGCTGTGGTTTTCGAAACCGCAATGCGGTTTCCAGACATAAAATTTAGAATAAAAGTTCCTTCTCCCTTTTTCTTCTTTTTACCGTAGCTTATTCTATATCTTTTCCAAATATTGCCCGCGGGAATCTAAATGCGTGACTGAAGATAGTTAAATAAAGAAAGATAGAAAACAATTTTAGGATTAAATATCTGTAATTATGCTCTGGATTTTAAAATGAATTATAATTTTATAGAATTTTCCACTGACTTTTACGGCAAAATTACAGAATTTCCGAGCTTTTTCTTGGCAAGAATACTGCTTTTCCTTCCAAATTTGCATACACCGTTTGATGAACAGTAACATAACACAGTCGATGCTACCCTCTCTCACAAACAATGTTTAAAAACTTTGTAAACAATACGCTTAAACTTTTCCTCTCAATTTGTCTTGGCAATTGCTTTTGTTATATTTGGTGTCTGAATCAGCTGCAAACATTAAGTTAATTGTATAACTTCTCTCGGATGCACCAAACAAATAAGTTTCACAATTAAGAGGACATCAGCTTTTTGTATTTTGAAAATAAAAAAGCAGCCCACAGTTAATACAAAAGTACTAAAAATTAAATATAGTTTTGTATTCCTTTTTAAATAAATTAATGCTAAAATTTTACTTAGGATTACAATCTAGTCATAATAACATATACCGAATTTCATTCATCTTCATACCGATTTTTACCATAACTTCATTAAATCATTGCATTTTTTAGTTATTTTTTATACATGCAAAAGCATAAATGGACAGACTGACTTCTTTAATGATTTATTTCCGGAATTGAAAGGTATACACATTTAAGATACTGGAGTTCTAAATTTTATATCTAACATTTTAGAGTTCGTTTGTAATCAGATATTCAGAAGGACTTGCTTTGAATGGATTCCATTCGAAATTGGACGGAAAGACACAATCTTCATGCCCTCATTCCCGTCTCTTTAATTTAAAGGTTTTTTTTCGAATGCTTATCACGGTGAAAATATAAAAATCGTTAAAAAATTCGAATGCGGGATTTGAGTTCGAAAATTTGCGATTTAGAAGCTCTATGTTTTAAACCTTCTTGAGTTCGACAAACACATTTTTGAAAAATATCCGTCTGTATGTGACAATGATAACACAAAAACGCTTCGAATGAAATTGGTTATAAGATTTTTTATACCAAATTTGTAGATGTCTATCAATTTTGAGCAAACTCTTATTGGAGGAAGTTTGTCTAGCCCGCTGTCACTTAACACGATAGCTATAAAATAAAAGAGAGCTAAATGAATAAAACTTGATACACATAATTCACATCCGTATTACAGATTATCCATTTTGTGTGCCGAATCCAATAATATGCCGATTATTTGTTGGTCGCTTCTTTCAGAAACATGTAAAGCTAAAAACCTCAGGGATATTAAATACAAAAAAAGTTTTAATGGATTTTGTGACTTTTTTATTTGGCCTGAAAAAAAAAAAACGTTTCTAAAACTTAAATTCTATTTTCGGATACTATTAACCAGGGATCAACTGATTTGCAAGGTAGGCACGACATATTCAGTAAAAATGCTAAATTCAAACAAAGGTTCGATCAAACAAAAGTTCAAAATCGTTTTCTGGCCTAACGAGTTTATTTTATAGTATGCAAGAAAGTATTGGGCAGACTACAACCACTGTTTTAATTACCGTTTAGTTTAGTTGTACTAACTTCCCGTTTCAAAGAAACACTGGGACTATCTTTGTAACAGTTCTGGCAATTCTAAACCATTTTTCAACATAAATTTATTCCACGGACTTTCCGTAACAATATTTAAATTCTATTGAATATTGGCTCCAATAATATAATTAGTTTAATAATTTAGTTTAAGTCACGTTTTGAAGCAACACTAAGCCTATTTTAGGAAGGACCTCGTAATTTTAAACGGTGGACAAATGACGAAGATCATACCCGAGCTAGCAGTCCCCTCTTCACACCACACTACACCAGCGGGAATACGTTTGGCCTGACGGATTTAACGTGCAACAAACTTCCTTATACTATGGTTCTTCGGTGGAATTGGGTCTCGAATCTGAAATTCTACGGTTCAAGAGTCGAGACTTTACCACCAGACCATAAGCGGTCACCAGTTTTAATTATCGTTTTCACAGATAGAACACAATTGCAAAATGTTTTCCGAACACAGGAAAGTCAAAAAAAAAAGTTCCGATTTCTCAAAATCTAGAGATTTAACTTTTTTGATGATTACAATACACTTTCGTTTGCATATTTGTATACTATGTGCACAATAAAATAAATATAGAAATTAAATCATAAAGGAAGTTGTCATATGCACCTTTCCACCGATTGCTTTGAAAAGAACTTTTCATTAAACTTTCAAAACAACAAGGCAAGCTTCAGCAAAATAAAAAAAGACAAGTAACAAATTATTTAAACACATTCACATCCAAATTTTTATGTTCTGAAAGAGACTTTCGATAAGTCACCCCTTTTATTCCAACATATTCCCAGAAACACACTGGTCGCACGATATTGCTTCGACTCCGTCTGTGACGTCACCTCTCTCTCACGTGTCGGATTTCGACCTCCGCAACAGTGGCAGACAGAAGCGGAAAAGATGAACGGTCTCCCCGAAATCCGATCCGTATCGTTTTTTAATTCCGCCAGTCATTAATGCCTTTGATATGCGGATCGAATGACTCGCACTGCATTTCCATCAGAGGAAACACGTGTTCCCGTCTTCCAGCTGAAGAGGGAAATAACCTTTTCTGTTGCCGTGGTAACAGATTTTTTTTAAATAAAGATTTCACACTGTGTACAATATGGACAGGGTAGTTATATTTCAATCTACACTCTAGTCCCAATCTTGCTACAACAAAGACGTCCATAAAAATTATCAAAGGCTCTTTGAGAAATTGTTCAAAAGCGACAACATCGTTATCAAGGAAATTGAGTCCATACGGTTCCATATTTATGAATTATCACAAGATACCCTTACCTTCACATTATCTATATAAATAAAAATGGATGTCTGTCTGTATGTCTTTTATGCCTTCCTAAACCGTTGATCCGATTGCGATAAAACTGGGTC
This sequence comes from Argiope trifasciata, assembly GCA_026543055.1. NCBI lineage: Eukaryota > Metazoa > Arthropoda > Arachnida > Araneae > Araneidae > Argiope > Argiope trifasciata. The sequence goes on from JAPMOQ010044549.1 coordinate 20,740, forward strand.
AGCTTATTGTTTACATCTACGAGATGGTTATAGAAATAGTAAAATTATCTAAAGTTTAAAAAAAATCGAATTTCAACCGCATCTATTCACCAAGGATTAATATTAGTAACTCGCCGAAGAGACAATAGATTCAATAGGAATGATAAATCCAAGTTAAAGGTTCATATTTTGCAGGAACAGTACTCAAATGTCATACAAGCCATTCTCAGACGTAACAACTTTATTAAGGATTATGCGAGAAAGTTTTGGGGAGACCAATCCTGGGGGTTCTAAATTTTAATTAAATTTTAGCGTTTTTCGAAGTAACTACAAAAAAAAATATTGTAGTACAAATAAATTTTGCACCATCTTAATTTTCAAAAATCATCTTTTCAACAATATTAACGATTTTATGGCATTAATATATTTTCTACGTTTAATCAATGTTAATCACATTTTCTAGAATTAAATTTGAGAATCCTGAGCGAATAGGAAACGAATCACAAGATACAATATATAGTTTCTTTCATTACTATTCTGAAAGAACACCAAGCTTCAAGATTTCTAAAAAAGTATACAAATCTAATATATAAAAATGATTATTTGTAAGTATTTTATATATTGTCGTACTGTTTATCCTATCTCGATAAAGCATTGCGGAATTATTGATTGATTTCACTTAATATTTTTTTCGCACCCTACAGCAACGCGCTGGGTACCAGCTAGTACATTTATAAAATCCACTTTTTACATTATTACACCGAATTGACTTCAGATTGATTTTGCCGAAAAGCATCTAACGTAAAATTTCACCTTTTAATTTTCTCTTTAAACACTAATATATAAAATTTAATGTCATTGCTAGTCACCTTTATAATAAAATAATATTTAGTAATCACAACCACAGCATTGTGAATACTAAAGTGAATAGTCCACAGTTCACTTCAAATAATCGCAATGCCATGTCGATATCCACATCATTTGTTATGTACGGACATTAAGAACTCCAAATTCAAACACTCCGTGTGCCATCTGTCAAATCGGCAAATGCAGCAGGTTAGAAATATGAATTACTACAATTTTTGAATAGTTAAACTTAAGATCTCAGTTTTTCCAAATTTTTGTACAATATGGACATATTAGTAGATTTCCCTTTACATTCTTGCTACATTAAAAGACTTTCATAAAAAATTATCAACAAGATTCTTTGATAAACTGGACAAAAGTTGCTTTGTAGCTTTTAAAGAAATTGAACCATAATGACTCCAATATGCCATTTTGTTAATCCATATATAAAGTTTAATTTTTGCTTTACTACATCAGTCTGACTCTGGATCGATTTTAAGGAAAAGCATCTTATGAAAAGTTATGACTTTTAATTCTCTGTCTCAAAATATTATTGATAATACTCCATAATCATAATACTCCTCAATGTAACTGCTAGTCACTTCCTTCATAAACAAATATTTGCTAAGTAACCTCAGTGCCATGTCATTACCTTGATCATTTAAAATTTTTGGAAATTAAAAAATTTGAGTTCAAGCTCTCTGTGTCTCATCTCTCAAATTGACAAATGCATCAGACTCTGAAACTTGAATTACTACAATTCTTGAATAGTTAAACTTAAGATTTCAATTTTTCAGAATTTCCACAAAGGTCTCTTGAAATTTTATTTTAGATGTAACTATAGAAGGATAAAGTATTGGATAAAATCTAACATAAAGATAGATTAAATAAATAAGGAAACATTAAAAATTACAAAAAGAAGAATAACTATAAAAGAATCTTCATTTTTTTCTTGCAGTTTATTCAGCTACTTGTGCCATAAGAATATTCTAAATACGACAGATATGCAAAATCAAAATACTTCCGATATAAACTCGTCGAAAAATTAAATATTTATTTTGTAAATTTGAAAGAAGTTTGTTGATAAATTAAAATAGGGAAAATCAGAACCTTCCATTTATATTATATATATAATTTACAATATTCCTGTCAAATAGATTGTTTTGAAATAAATTTATTTCTGCTAAGAAAACTAGAACACTTTCAAACAAGGGACTAAATTTAAAGGCTTTGAAACAAAAAGCTCTTATAACTTTTCTACTTTGCAATGTTACAAATAAATAAGAACATTCTCATTCTTCCAGACTAATCAAAGACAGCAAAAGATTAAATGAGTAATGTTTTCAGAAATACGAGGCGTTTTTGTTTAGTTATTCACTGGGAACAAAATTGTGAAAAGGTCATTAACCTAATACTCTTGAGCTTCTTGAGAACTATAATTCAGTTGACGCCAAAGATTTCTTTTTTTTTTTTAAAGTCGGTATACAATGGTTGAAAGTAAAGAAATTGATTAGTTTATGAAATCCTGAAATATCATAGTCAATTGTTTCATATGACAATAAATTTAAAGTATTCGTTGGCATCCAAATTTTAATGGAAATAATCATAAATAAATATTCATACCCTAAACGGAAGCATTAATTGAGTGCTGAAGCAAGGAATTTTAAATTATTTATCATAACCCTAATATTCCTAAAAAAATCTTGAAATTTATTATTTATTAAAGAGTTTTTCCCATCTATAAACAAAAATAATTTTAAGTAAATCTCACAAATATATTTTAGTTTTATTTGAATACCAAAAAGTTTCTTTTTATTTACAATTTATTTTTATAAATATTATGAATTAATGTAATAAGTTTTTTCTGAACTTTATTATCTGGCGATAGCAAACGAAGGGAACCAAAATGAAACTAAACTAACCGCTTAAATAACAATTTAATTTTGGAAATAATCGAATATTGCGTTGTCATCGAGGATATAACGGTACACAAAGTTCCAAAATTTTCCCTCATCTGTAAAGTTTATGACAATTTGTAATAAACTTTTTCCAACAATAAATAAAAAATTAATTATTTGACATCGATTGAAAAGTTAAAAAAAATTAAAAATGTTTCCCTGTAACAATTTTTGTTTGGAATATATAAATAAAAAAACATTTCTAACAGGGTTTTTTGTATATTATATATTAGGCCTGAATTTGAATAAAAAATTATCATGGAAAAGGTTTTATAGCTTTAGATAGGATTAAGTATTATCAGTACAAGTTTTTTCAACCCTCAGCGAGGTGAGCTTTATTTATTAGATAAAGAAAAGTAGATAGAAAAAAACTCACTTCTCTACAATTTTCTTATATTGAAAGTCAATAGTCTCATTTAAACATAGAGTTAAATTAGATAAAAAGTTGTGGAGCATAAATTTTTGGATACAGGGAATAGAAACATTTATTTTGCATTAAAACTAAGATTATTGACTGTTAACAAAATTGGAAGTTTTTCAAAAATAACGTTATTCCGAATTAAGAGGCAGACATCCAAAAATGGTGTCGATATAAAATTTGCATTCAAAAATATGTTTATGCATCCATATACACTGATGGAAAAAAATTCCCAACACTAGGAAGGAGCTGTGCTAGATAAACGAAATTTGGTAGGCGTGTTTATACATCTGAAAGATGACGTCGATTCAAATTTCGAGCTACACGCGTAAGTGTGGCGCTAGTAGCGACACTATGAACATGCGAATGAGGTTTGCTTTAAATAAGCGCTGTAAGGTTCGTGATCGTTATTTACAGTTCAGATTTGACGTAGTGGGTTAATGTTAATCAAGGATGCCTCTGAGAAGACGAAGAAGCCATTATCAACAGCTCACTGAGCTTGAACGAGGTCGTGTTGTAGGGCTACGAGAAGGTGGGTTTTCTTTCCGCGATATTGCTGAAAGACTTGTCAGGAATGTATCCACTGTGCATGAGTATTGGTGGCAGTGGTCAAGGGAAGGTACTGCCTCAAGAAGACCAATTTCCGGGCGGCCACGTGGTACTACTAAGAGGGAAAACCGTCCAATTCGGCGTATGGCTGTGTCTAATCGTACTGCGTCTGCAGCTGAAATTCGAGCTGCAGTTGGCACCACAGTGACACAACGAACTATTACAAATCGGTTACTTCAAGGACAGCTCCGAGCCAGACGCCCTGTACAGTGCATTCCACTGACACCAAACCACTGCCGTTTGCGACGTGAGTGGTGTCAAGCTAGAGCTCACTGGAGGACGGAGTGGAGATCTGTTGTGTTTTCTGATGAAAGCCGGTTCTGCCTTGGTCGCAGTGATAGCCGTTTGTAGGTTAGAAGGAGGCCAGGTGAACGCCTGCTAGTGACCTGTCTGCGGCCTAGACACACAGGGCATACTCCTGGAGTTATGGTTTGGGGAGCAATTTCGTATGACAGCAGGAGCACTCTCGTGGTTATCCCACGCACCCTGCCTGCAAATTTGTACGTCAGTCTAGTGATACAACCTGTTGTGCTGCCATTCATGAACAGCATTCAAGGGGGGAGGTTCCAACAGGATAACGCTCGCCCTCATACCGCTGTTGTAACCCAACATGCTCTACAGAGTGTCGACATGTTGCCTTGGCCTGCTAGATCATCAGATCTTTCTCCAATCGAGCACGTATGGGACATCATTGGACGACAACTCCAGCGTCATCCACAACCAGCATTAACCGTCCCTGCATTAACTGCCCAAGTGCAACAGGCATGGAACTCCATCCCACAAACTGATATCCGACACCTGTACGACACAATGCATGCACGTATGCATGCTTGCATTCAAAATTCTGGTGGTTACACCGGTCACTAATGTACCAACATTTCACATTTGAAATGGCTCTACCTGTGATTTTGAAACTTTAATCAATTAAATATGTTACCTAGACAATTGTATTCCTAAAATTTCATTACTGCACAGTAATTTTTTCTTGGTGTTGGGATTTTTTTTCCATTAGTGTATTTTGATACGCAAAAATATGTATCAACCCAATCCTAATCTAAGACATTAAGCTGAATTGGTGATTCTTTGATTTCTTTTTAGATATCCATAAAAAACTTCACTTGCATTGTAGTAATTTTTACAATTTATTTGCTTTGAAATATATGTTTTATCACTTTTCCTGGTTGTTTCAGTTTAGTTATATCAATGTCTCGTTTTAAAGCAACACCAGGGCTACTTGGAGGTGCAACTCTTAATTTTGAACCACGATCTGATGAGGAGAACGAAACCTGAGCTGGCACCGCTGCTTCTCCAAACTTCCATTACACCACATGAGTGGGAGGACGTTTGGCCCAGATGGATTTAACGTGCACCAGACTCACACAATGGGAGGGTTTAGATTAGATATATTAACGTCCTGTTTTGAAGCAACACTAGGGCTATTTAGGGACGGTCCTCGTTATTTGAATCGCAATTGGATGAGGAGAAAAAATCCTGAGCTGGTACCCCTCCCTCTCCCAACTTCCATACCACACCACACCGTACCATACTATACTATCCTATACTATACACCAGCGGGAGGACATTTGGCTCTGACGGATTTAACGTGCCCCAGACCCCCTTACACGGCTGGTTTTCGGTGGAATCGGGCTTCGAACCTGCAACCCTCCTGTTCCGAAGCCGAGACTTTACCACCAGGTCACCGCGCTCACAATACAATGTGTGGAATAGATTGTCAAACTTGAAACCTTCTGCTTCACAAGTCGAGTCCTTGTCACCAGGCCAACGCGGCCCCTTCTAATTGTTGGTATAAACCTAAATCAACACCAAAATTTATATCTCTTAAATTAATTTTGTGAATTATTAGAATAAATAAACTGTAGAAAACTAGCTTCTATCTTGTTTTGCCTGTCACTTTCTAACTTTGTCATATTTGTTGAAGAGTGGCATACACTGAGGATGCCAATTTATATTCAAAGTGATTCGGAAACTCATTGTGATTCTTCGGGAGAATGATTTTTGTAGAAAAGTGAACAGGATTTTCTTCATAACCTATTTTTCCTTTGGAGTTGAGTCCATGCAAAGTTCACTCGATTTTATTTTCTTATATTTCCCAACTGACGTATTTTCTAGATGCTTAGTATGTTGTCAGAATATTTACTGAAAATAAATTTAATCTGTTATAACTTTTATTTACCTTCTCGCATACGAGGCATAGAGAAAGCTGAAAATGCCAAAAAATTTGAAATCAAGATTTTGCAGAATCTCCGCTCTGTAGATCTCACCGGGTTCGAAAAACTCATTTATGGCGTGATGTCTGTCTAAGACAAATATAATTCAAAAATATCTTATGCTTTAGAGATGAAGTTCGATGCACTATCTTTATACAATACTAAATAATTCAAATGTTGAGCAAAATCTATGAAGAGAAAGTCTGTCTGTTCGAATATAAGTTAACCTGATAACTACAAAACGAAAAGTGCTGGATGAATGAAATTCAAAGGATTCACAAATGATTTCAAATGATGACTAGATGATACACAGATTTAACACATACACTATAAAATCTTATGGAAGTTTAAATCATATCCAGAATGTAGTTAACAGTCTAATGGTCGGTACTTTCAACAATATGTAAACGCAATAGCTCAAAAACACGACTTTAAACATATCAGATTCGATATGAGAGTTTCATTGTAATTGTGGCTTTATGTACAATTTTGGTTCCATTCGGTTGGGACAAAAAGTGTCTAAAATATAAAATATAATTTCGGATGCTATTAACAGCATGCCAGGAATCAACCATCAAAATTCTCGCCAAGGATGATATGAAAGATTCAATTAAAATGCTCAAGTGAAGCTTAAGGTCAATATTTCTTAAGGTATTGAATTACGTTAAAAATACTAGATATCGATTACATTGGCGAATTTTTTTTAGTTGTCATTTCTTGTAGTTCAGACTTTCTCTTCCCGAAACAGTTTATATTTTCTAAAAAGAGGAAGTTCTGGCTTCTCCTTTAATGTCACATATTTTTCCGCTAAAAATTGTCTTTAGTTTCAATTTTCTCAAAGCTTTAAATTTTCATAAAAAAATCTCAACTCTCACCATGTTTTCTCAAAATAGTGGAATTTACAAGAAATGTAATCTTATGTTTTAAATAATTTGGGTAATGAAATGAACTAAAAGTTTTATTGTTGGTGAAATACTTTTTTTTTCATTTATGGGTGTTTTTAGAAGAATTAAATTGTAAATTTATGAAAAAGGTGCATGTATACGTACAGTTTTACTCGTAACTTCTTTGCATCTCAACATTCTGCTGAGATTTTGGTTCATTTCATTCATCATTATATTTTATAACTTGTGTACAAAGAAAAATAGGATTGCTGATTACAATTTTGAGTCGAGTGTAAACCGTTTTGGTTAAATGTCATTAAAATGTACATCATATTTTCCTATTTTTTCAAAATATATTACATTTTAAAATAATTTTGTTGTATTTACAGTATTTTGTATTATAATTGACAACCTATCTAAAAATTATAGTTTTAAATACTTTTTAAAAAGTTCAGTTTTTCAAAAAAAATTCCTTCAAACATAGTCAGATACCTTAACTAATATACATCATTGCCATTCAAGGCGTTCTCTTGGATAACACTGATCAGAGATTATGAGAGAAAGTTTCAGAGAGACACTCGCGCCGATTTAGATTTCGCATTTATCTGAAAGATTTTAATGAACTTTGATTTTTTTTAAACTTTTTTCATGTGAAGTCAGTGCCTTCAACTAAACATTACTCAGTGGCTCAAAATAAACATGAAAGAAACCCCATCTGCAACTAATTTTCACATTCAACATCAGGCCATAGATTTTTTTTAAAAATTAATTTTAAAGTAGAGAACAAACAAAAAAAATATCATTAAATCTACTGCTTACTTTATCATTTCAAAACCCTGAAGTTTGCGAAGTATTTAATATCTTTTTTATCAACAAACATCGTGAAAGTTTCTAATGAATATAAGAAATTACACCGACTCCTATAAACCTGAGTAGAAAAAATTAGGTCAGTGCAAAAAAATTAAAAACATTGTCGACGTGACTTCATGATAAACTAATGAACTTTTGGTCATCAAAAGTTCATTAGTTTATCAACAATATAAGTGACGAATGTTAGGTTCAAGGTCGTTAAAATGAATCGAATATTTTCGAAGCACTCTCGCTTTTGTGAATAGCAAAATAATAACCTTAATGTTATTGAAGCAATTAAGTGACCACATGTTCCATTTGTCTTTTGGTTTTCAAATTTTTGTGAGTTCGATGAAAGAGCAGCCTTTACAGTTTCATTTTATTGTCTTGGATTTTTTTTTTCCATCGTGTATTTTTTACTGGAGTAAATGAAATGAATCACCAATTTTTCCTTTTTTTTAAAAAAAATAAATAGGTCGTGCAGAAAGAATATTAAATAGGATTCATTTTTACGCATTAATTTTTTGAATAATTTACTTTCTTACGTATAAAATTCGAATTATTTTTTATAACATATTATTTATGTAAATTAAAAAATGTTTCTGATTTCACTGTTATAATAATAGTAATAATAATATATGAAAATTATTAAGAGACTTTCACTATGGAAAAATGGCGTACGCCAATAAAATTCCCCAGACATCTAAGCTTATTTTACAGATGGAAGCATGAATCTAATTTATATTCTAATAGACGAAAGTAAGAAATATTTTACTTTTTTTCACAACGTTTCAACATGGGGACCATATAGAAATTTTATTTTTAAACTTAACTTTTAGGCCAAAAGTACTAGCGTATATTTAGGTGCATTGTTTGATGAAACATTGTAAATGAATGCATTTGTATAAAAACAGTAAAAGAAATAAACGCTTGTTATACTTTTTGAAACACTTTGTGAATTAAAATAACACAATTTTAATAATTGTCATAGATTATAGCTTTTGAACATTTTCTTAGAGAAATAATGAACATTAAATTATGCGTTAGATATTTAAATGAAAATAAACGCAACCAGTCATCCCATCAAACCAACTAGTCGAAGAAACTGCTTGTGTGAGATAAGTAAAAAATGGATGTTTCCTTAAAAAAGGAAACTTCCTTTCCTTCCCTTAAAAAAGGGAAGAGAGACAAAGGAGCATATATAATCTATTTCCTTATTATCATTTTTTAAAAATTTTTAAACATATTCATTTCTTACTACCTCGTATTGTAACCGTCCAAAACGTATTGTAATCGTCAAGAAATTTCAAGTTAAAGATTTTAATGAATCTCAATGCTTCAGACCTCTATGTCCGAGAAACAAATTACACCCGCCAATTTATGAAAACGATAGCCAAAAAATGATTTGAGTGGAATTGATTTTTATCAATTCCGGATTTTTCTGACACGTAGTCTTTACTGCCAATTTGTAAAACAGTTTGAACAAACTCAATTCAGAAGTTTCTATATCTGGTTGTCCAATTATAACTACCGGCGTCCTGGCCTAGAGGTAGCATGTCTTCCCCGTGACTGGGCACCCCGAGTTCGAGTCCCGGTTCGGGCATGGTTGTTCCATTTGAGATGCGCGAATGAGTCCCCCTGTAAAAAGGGGTTGTGCAAGCGAATGTGTGTCATTTTCATAGTAACTAGAAGTCAAACTTCTGCCCTCTGGGTGCTCAGGGGTCTTTACCCTCAAAAGCTACTTCACCCCCTTTCCGTGGAAACACAGACACGGCATCATCATTAATTATAAGTGAGATCAATAATTCCAAAACGCAAAGAGGAGATTAATAATATTTGATAAACAGGTTCAGCATTTAAAATATATATATATATATTACATGTATATATAGTCTTATATTTTTTGAAATAAATCTGTTAAAGGTTTGACCGTACGTCGTTCTGTATTTATTTCAAATGTAATGACTTAAATCCATAAAATATAGAAAATGTGATTTTGTATCTACGAGTTTAGTTCCAAATTTGAGTTTCATTCGATCAGGAAAAGGCATTCAAAATGCATATTCGCAAGACAAATTCAGTAAAAACTCATGCCAAAGATCTATATTTATAATTATTGCGCTCTAATATCATGCAAGGCATTTGTGACCTCGTAAAAGAATCAATTTTAAATAAGACTTTACTTGGAGGGTAAGCAAGGGAAGTTTCAGAGACATCAATGATTGATATATATGAATTACATTCCAGCTGATTGATATATATATAATTATATTACATAATAAAAATGTTAGGTAATTTTGACGAAATTGATTATTATTGCAGAAAGTATTTAGGATTTTTAAAAAAGAGATTGAAGAGTGAGAAAGGATAACCAGATTCATTTATTTCGGATTTTTTTGCAATCCCGGAGAACGAAAGTATTGCACCAGGGAATAGCATTTATTAGGATTTTTCTTTCTGCATGTGTTTGATTAATTTGTGAGCGACACGAATGACATTGAGTGTTGGAGGTTGTGGTAAACAAAAACGATGACATTTTTTTTCCAGTTCGCGTGTTCCAAAATTTCACTATCCCTTTAATTGGCTTGCTCTCATTCGGCAGTAATACGCTGTATCACAGGAATTCTCTCTTATCCTTAACTATGCGTAATAAATCTAATTTCGCTTTAAATTTTAAACATTTATTTATATTGTTACAATAACATGATCAGTCAAGAACGAAAAATTAGCCCTAAACCAACAGGAATGTTCTTATCCGAATTAAATATATAAGTCATTTTGGATTAATTAAGCCAATAGAATGAGGGCCTTTTTAGAAAAATAATTTTTTTTTGCCGCAGGAGGGCATGGTTTGTACTTTGGAATGACCAGTGAAAAATTTGTTATTTCATATCTGAACACAAGAGGAAAATCCGAGTTTTTCCTCAAAGTGATTTTCTCGGATAAGTAAAATATTATTCATTTATTATTACTTATTAAGTATTGTAAACTTACTTAATTTAGTAAGAGCTTTTATCCATCTTTTTTGACACCAAGAAAGTGAATCTCTGATACATAAAGAAAGGCCTTGAATATTAGGTTTTTTTTTCTCGCTAGCAGCGTGAAAATGAAGTATGCAGCAGTTCTTTAGAGCGCGCCCAAGAAATAAATAAAAAAAGTGAGATTTAGATAAGGAAATAATTGAGAATGTTAGAATAAGGTAATAAGGGTTAATTTAATATAAAAATCAATTAAGATTTAAATTAGATTAAGAGAAATTGTTTATATTATACTTAACAATTCCGTGTATTTCACATAAACTCCTGATTAAATTGAATGAATAATTCATTTAAAGAAAATTTAATAGAAATCACTTTGAAATGACCGGTTGAGTTTACAGTTTACCATAAATTTAGAAATCTGAAATCACGACTGCATACCAGATGTCATTAATTTAGCTTTTTTGCGTTCAGTTCAATAGTACAGATGGATTTGTTCTAAATTTAAATAGAAAATTATAATTCCGGTGATTAAAATTGAAATCAAACTCTATCTACCTAGTTCTGTACGTACTTGAACTATTAGATGGCTAGAAAGACAGCCTTCACGTTGATGACTACTAACAGAATCTGTGGAAACTTACAATTTTAGTATATTGATCACATAGCAAATTTCCTTCGTCGAACTGATTCAGTTTTTAAATGATCAGATTCACAAAGAAACTGATACTCAGTTTAATTACTCCACTTGGTCTAATTATTTTGGTACGAATCTCAAATTTTGAATCACGTTCAGAGACTTGTGCGATAGATGAGCTAGTATTCTCTATGTTCTGTATCTTATCAATTTGGCGAGCTCCGATTTTAAGTTGAAATAATGTGCTGAAGATTCAAAAATATGAGATTCTATTGTGGAATCTGCTCTCAGACCTTATATCTATCACTGCAAAGCTAGACTAGCATTTGAAGCTACCGTAGCATGTGATTCATAAATAATAATAATAAAAATGTTTAGAGAATATCTTGTTCCGAATATGAGAAATCAAACAATAACTGACCAAGGTTATGATTATTTTTTTCTTTGGTTTTTACAATTATCTTCATTTTTATATGAACAATTAAAATCTCATAGGAAAGAATTGGAATCTCTTAGAGCTAAATCAATTTTTTTATCGCTACACAAAATAAAAAATATATAAATTAAAATATTTCACGTGTGTTAATTTGCACAATTACAAAGTTTGTCTGAGGTGTATTTCCAGTCGCATGTGATTAACATAGCAAAAAGAAATGAGAAAAACAGGGATATATATATGAGAATAGTTCATTTAGACAGATAATTGATTCATTTTACAACTAATCGAAAATTAATTTTAAACATACATTGCAATTTTGAATTGTATTAGCTTAATGTAACTAGCCAATTTACTAGTTAGCCAAGTGATTCTGCTATTTCATTTAACCATATTGATCTTATATGAATAAATAATTTAAAAATTGTCATTTTTAATTTGATAAAATTAATTTTTTAGTGATTTATTTCACAATATTATTTGTTTACCATGTTTTAAAATAGGACCATGCTAATAAGAAACAGTTTGATTAGATTTATATTGAAGATTTTATTGATTTTATTTATTTACGAGATGTCTCAAGAGCCATTCATTCAACATGACTCACGCCCAACTTCATCTAAGACATATCGCTGATGCAACAAAGATATTATGTTATCTCAAAAAACTTCAAGACAATTCCAAAATAAATGACACTGCGTTATTTCTAAACATCCCTAAAAATAACTTTAATCTATCACGCCACCTAGAGAACAATTAAATCCGGGACATTCCAATCTACAGCACTCGGGCAAACGGGACTTACATAACTGGGATTGGCGCCAATCAAAATGATAAAATCGGAAGATCATTCATGGTTTCAGCTCAGCAGGTTGTACCTCAAGACAAAAAATTATTAAGTGTTAAATGTTTGTGTACATAAACCTCTCAACATCTCGTACCCAATCGGAAAGTGGGGAGGGGTTGTGTGATGATCGAAGAACGTGTGTACCAGATAGAACAGCAGATATCGTTTAACGATATGACTAATTAAACAGTTCGGCTTTACTTCAAAAGGTTACAGCTGATAACAACCAGCAATTGCTGAAACATGCTGCTGCTGAATGGACTTGAACTATGACTTTCACGTTCTTTCATTCAGAGTTGAGTCACAGCTGGAATCAAAACCTTTAGGTTTAAAATACATAATTACGGCATAGATTGAGGTCACTGAGGTGGATATAATTATCAGAATTATGCATAGAGGTCAAAATAATTTTAGAGAAAAAAATTATTATAAATAAGGAAAGACTTGTTTTTATTGTCTAATAATTTGAAAGAGTAATCTATGAATGAAAAGTGTGTGAAGATGATGCTTTTTGTCAACAAAATCAAATAATTCAATATTTAGGAGCATGAAAGATAACTACCTCTAAATATTTTGGCCTCAAATTAAACGAAATATTCACCATTTTTATTTTCTAGTATATAAAGTATACAGAGTGTATTGTACTCGTGACGAACATTCGAACTTGGTTTTGACGCATTTCCATGTTGAAGTTCAGAGTTTGAAAAACACGTTTCTGGCCTCATGTCTACCTGTTTCTATGTCCGTCCGGCTATCTGTAACAAAGATAACTCGAAAACTTTTCAAGTTAAATAAAAATTAATATACCATCTTTATAACAAATCTGCAGAATTAAATCAAATTTTGAGCAAAGTATATTCAGAGAAAATTCACCTGTCCTCTCTAATATTATTTAATTCTATTATCATAAAACGTAGAAAGATGGATGCATGAAATTCGGTACAAAAATTTAAGATATATAGTGTAGACATCGATCAAATTTTGAACCTAATCCACCCAGGTGTTGAATGTCTGTAAGTCCTATCTTCTGACACATGTAAACGCGATAGCTCAAAACCACAATGACTTGGGTATGCAATTTTGTTACTGCAGTGAAGCTTTGGGTTAAATTTTTGATACAATCATTTTGGAATAATGTGTCTGACAAAGAAAAAGTTCGGTTTTCGGATACTCTGCATGCTAAGTATTAATCGCCCCAAAACCGGTCAAATTTATATCACAAATATCTCGTACGACTGTACGCCAGTGCCAAACAAGACAATCTGGGATAACACATTTATGTGAGAGTGTGCGAGAAAATTATGAGGAGAAAATCGGTTTTTTAATCGTTTCGTGGGATAAAATATTTTACATCAGTTCATAGGAATTATGCAGCATTAGAAGAAATATATTTATTCAAAATTTTAAGTAACGTTGTTATTTTAAATGGGTATCAATTATTTCGGATTTCTAAATTAATATAAGAGGATAGTGTGAATGCTTGTTCACTTTTGTGTGTTTGTTATATATTAAAAATTGGCATTAATGGCATCGCAAATTCGATTCTAACATAAAACTGTTTCGCAAACTTTTAACGTTTTTAATGCAACAACATATATCGACTTGTATTTCCTTTATGATAAATGAATTCAATAAATTAAAATCACTGATTATGTTTTAATTCCATTTGTATTTAGCATGCTACAAAAAGCTCATATATTATTTTATTAGTGTTTCCCTCAAGTTTTTATAAACAGCAAGTTCTTCAATGAAATCCAATGCATCCAATTTATTGAAATATAGTGCGACTGCGTTTACCAATTTCTTAATATAGAGCAGAAAAGCAATTGGGTTCTCCTCATCTTAATATAAATATTATTTAGTAAATATGAAGGGCGATTCTATATTATTTATTATTATTAAGTACTAAATAACAAAAAAAAATAATATCTACAATTTTTTTTAAACATTTATACGCAGGTTTATATTTAGTTTTTATAAACGTTTCTTTAAATACCACCACCACTACTACTACTTTCATTTCATTTCCTATTGCCTTTGAAACTATTTTCACATTTAACGGATACCCGATTAATCCCCGAGAATAGATTTCAAAAGTGATGATTAAGTGATGATTCATGTTACGAATACGATGATTCATCCCAAACCCATTGCGAAACCACCCCTTTTTGCAATGACTTAAAACCTAAGCTGACCACTCCTTTAAAGTGCAGGTGCATTTTCCTTCTTCAGTGTCCTGTTCGCATTCTTTAGAAGGGGTGTGAGATTCCGGTCAGCTTTAGGGACCAGTTCATTTGAACATTCCCCCTGAAACCTTCCAATAGAAATTCCGTCCTATCATTAAAAACGAAAAAATCCAAAGTGGTTATATATCACGTATAAATAAAATGATTCAATAAAGGTGAGACAAATGTGAATACGTTTAGTTGTATATAATTGTTAGGAAATTATTTTTTGAAAAGTTTTAAACTAAGACTCTTGTTTTCATCTTTGCCTGTTTTGACAGAATCAATGGGATTTCCCGTTTTAGATATAACTAGCTGGCACCCGACGCGTTGTTGCCTCAGAAGAAATAATTTAAGAAATATCATTTGAATTTGATATGGTTATCTTGTACAATCAAGAATGATAGGAAGAATTTTATTTTATTTTCTGACATCTTGTCGATAATGAATACATTCATTGAAATTGAAGGATTTATAAAGGTGAAGGATAAATACTGTTTATTCTATTTTTAGTATTCTATTCTATAAACAATTATTCATTTTTATGTATAAGATTTGTGTATTGTTTTAGAATTGTAAAGCTCGCTGTTCTTTCAGAATGGTAATGAAAGAAACTATTTATTGTATCTCGCCATTCGTTAATTATCGTCCAAAATTCTCAAATTTAAATAAATTTTCCTTCTAAAAATAATTTAATGATTTTCATTAAAACACGATAAACATCTTGCGGGTAAGGTGAATCTCAACATCTTGCGGGTAAGGTGA
>JAPMOQ010044549.1:36408-56799 GCA_026543055.1 Argiope trifasciata
GCGGGTAAGGTGAATCTCAACATCTTGCGGGTAAGGTGAATCTCAACTCGTTTTCTCTTCTCTTAGCTCGATGGAAATTTAAGCAACGATTTCAAACTAACTTCCGGAAGTATCAGAGGCTTGAGACTTCCAGACATATCTCAGAACTAGATGACAATGCAGTATTAACTAACTTTCTTGTCTGTCTATTCGATCCAAATTTTGCAATTGATTAAAAATTTTCATTATTGAAAGGTGATATCCTGTCAAGTCGTTAGCTTATCGGTAAGCAATTTTTGTGGAGAAGGGTCGATGCTTGGGTTTGAAGTCCAGTAACTTAACCATTCGACAAAAACGTGCGATATTGTCTAGTGGCTGTTGCTGGCATATCGCTTTAAAAATTACTTAAAACAAAATGGCATTTCGATTTTACGTAAATCTGATAAAAGTGTTAAGTCATGAACTTAAATGTAAAGTGTAAGGTGCTTATCATTGTGCCAAGTCATCAAATACATTTCAAAAATATGATTAAATATTTAGCACGAAAGTTTAATTTTATTCAAATAATAATTAAAAATGAAGATCTAACTGTTCTATCGATAAATTCTTTATCGGTAGAATATGTTTGTTATAATAAAAATCTAACGAATGAATGTCAGTGGAAAGTTGGATATTACTATAATTGATCTGGAAATTTGAAGGTTGTGTCATATTTCAGTTATGTTTGTGATGTTTAATTAAATTATCCCATATAGACAATCTCTATAGCTTTTTTTTTTTTTTTTGAAGATAGGGTCTTATTCTTAAAACGAGGAACATTCACGATGGACATTAAAACACTTCTTGCTCAAATTTTCGTCCCATCTTTAATGAAGCTCTAACGCGTAAAAAAATGAACCCCAAATAAATGTCTAGAATGCAATCGCTTGCTATATTAACTCATTCCTAATGTACAAGTTTATTAAGTATTTCTGTTAGTACACATATTGTTTCAATCCAATTGAGCCTGCCAAAATGATTTTTAAATTTTCAATTATTCACCAATTCAGACCCACTGTAAGAAATATGACGAAATCTTTCTCTAAAAAAAGGAGAAATAGAAAAAGTGGTTATCTAACAAAATTCTTAGTCGGTTTGTATATATGTTTGTATGTATATCTCTTATGCCTTTTTAAACCATTCATCCGATTGCGATGAAACTTGGTCAGCCTTTTATTTACACCTACGGGATAGTTATAGAGATAGAACAATTATCTATCCAGTCCAGGGGTTTTTAAATTTTAATTAAATGTTAGCGTTTTTTCGCAGTAACTTCCAAAACTATTATAGTACAAATAACTTTGCACCATCTTAATTTTCAAAAATTATCTTTTGTACTGTATTAACGATTTTATAGTATAAATATATTTTATGTTTAATCAATTTTATAAGAAAACGTTTCAATCACATTTTCTAAAATTAAATTTGAGAATTCCGAATGAATAGGAAATGAATCACGAAATACAATAAATGATTTCTTTCATCACCATTCTGAAAGAACACCAAGTGTTTCAATTCTTAAAGAATACGCTAACCTAATACATAAAAATTAACATATGTTTTTTCGTATATTATATACTGTCGTACCGTTCATCCTATTTCCATAAAACATTGTCAAATTAATGATTGATTTCCTTTAATATTTTTTTTCAGAGGCAACAACGCACCCAATACCAACTAATGCAAAATAAATAAAAGAATATATGAAAACTCACGCTTCGTTATGATTAACAACATTTTTAAAGCCTATTTAAATGCATAGTAGACTATTCTTTGAAATATTAGACAGTTAATTATATCTATCCAGCATGATTATAACCAAATATTTTTAAAAGCTCAAGAAAGAACCAATTCATCAAGTTAAACGACGGAAGATCCATGAAGCGGATATTGCCCACCGCCAAGTAAAACAGCATGTGTCAGCCCCACAGCCGAGTGCAATAAACATAAAACAATCCTTCAAAAAGGGGATTTGCTGAGGCACTTCTCATGATGCCTATTTTTAGGGAAATCACTCCTTCCCGCAGATTGCTCCATCAAAATGCGCTCTGTCTATTTGCTTCTGCAACTGATTGCATCGCTTCACCCCCGAAAGAAATTAAAAATAGAAGCTGTGGTTCATTGGTTCGAGCCACCCCGCGGGAACCCCTTCCTCTTTCTCAAATGGCTCTATATTTAAAGAAGATAAACAGAAGCCTTTTATGGTCAGAGAGGTCCTGATACTGAGATTTCACAAGTGCCCTGTTATTTCAATTTTAGTTGTAGCTGCATTTGAGCTCTCCAAATATAACGATTGATTTAAAAACTTTTTTAATTCTTAAACTTGTTTGAATCAGTAATGATTTTTGGTTTCGATTCCGGTTTTGTTTTTGTTTCCGTGGTTAGTGCCGTTTCTGTTTCGTGTACATAATTATATTAATTATAGTATCTTGGATTTGTTTCATTCATTGGTTCTATTTCATTTACCTTTCATTTTGTGAACTTTTAGCGTTTAATTCCGAATTGAGTTTTAATTTCGATTTCGACCTAGTTGGTTTCGTTTTAATTTTTGTTGACCAAGAATCGGGTTTTAATTGTTTTAATAATTTTATAATATATAATAAAAATATAATATGCTAAATGTATACGAAACTAATTACGGAACTGAACCAAAAACTATTTCCGATTCGAACAAGACTAAAATTAAAAATTAAAAAAAACTATCGTTGTATTTGGTGTGCGCGAATGCAGCTACTACTAAAATACAGATGAATCACATAAATTAGAAATATAAGAGTAAACTAAACTAAGTATGGAAACGGAACTAAAAATAGGAATCGAAACTAAAAATTATTTCATATTCGAACAAGATTAAAATTAAAAAAAAAACTATTAAAAATTATCATTGTATCTAGAGAGTGCTAATGCTGCTACTACCAAAATACAGATAAGTAAATTAATTAGAAAAATATGCAAAGTAAAAAGGAATACAATGGAATCATAATTACAACAAATAAAAAAAAAGAATCCGTCCAAAAGACTTTTTCAAGGATACCCTCAGGCAAGGATTCAAAATAAGGGATTTTTTCTGTGAGGCATTGGTGGACAATGGACAAAAGTATTGACACCTCGTGACCTGAAAATCCCCCGAAAATTATATTATATATATATAAACACACACTGAGTTGTACTTTAAAGAATTATTGCATCAGATATTACAATAGTTGCATTGTGCAGCTGCATTTGATAGATGAATGCATTACTATTACATACATATGTTGAGCAGTACAATATATAATTATTACATCAGATGGTGTAATATGTACATTATGCAAATGCATTTGATTCGTGAATGTATCCCTATCATATATATGTCCTGAGCAGTGCACTGCGTCAAGTAGTACAACAGGTACATTTATATTAAATGGCAAATTAGAAAGCGGATTATTGCAATTTTTTTATCTATGATGTTGAACCATTGTTATTTTTGTTTGTTTGCAACTACTTATTCATTCACTATTACTATTTATTCTTTTCACATTCATTAATTCATTCATTCATTAACATTTACTTTTGATTGTTGTATTATGAAAGCATTTGCGAACCAAATGCAGTGGCAGAACGTAAGTATTGTACTATTTGACGCAATAATTCTTTAAAGTACTACTCACATATTATATTATATAATGATACGAATACATTGGCGAATCAAGTACAATATGTACACTGAACAAATGCATCACGTAATGTAATAATTATGCTAATATATTACATGAATGTGTTCGCTAATCAAATGCAGACGTAAAATGTACCTATTGTATCAGCTAATGCAATATTTTATATATTATATATATATATATATATATATATATATATAAAATGATGCGAATTAATTCAAATGTATTTGTTCTATATAAAAATTGTACCATCTAACTCAATAATTCTGTAACATACTACTCAGCATAAGTATATAAAAATAAACCCATTTTGTACTATATTCGTGTATTAGATTTAAAATCTTTATTTCGAGATTTTTCTATTCGATGATACTAATACCAGCTACCATTGGATAATTAAAATATTGTACTTTATTTATTACATGTGTTAAATACTAATATTTGTTGTAATCAACTCAATTTACGTTCGAGTTAAGATAAACTTAAAAGTACTTGCCTTACATAACGGTGGCTGTCCCTCGTTAGATATGACAACATATCCTTGTTGGCTCTTGCAAGATAACATTACACTTAGTTGTGACCTTTGAACTCGACGTTTATTCTAAGAAAATTCTGTTAGTTGAGATCATGTTTAGAAACTCAGTGATGACTATTATAGAATATGATCACAAAAATCTGGATAATTATGAGATAAAGAGCTAAAAAGATAAAGTGAATCGAATATCTCCTCCCAAACATTGCAACATACTAATGTGTTAGTATTGATTTGTCTATGGTCAGTAAAACTTTACTTTTAGTTATATACCAACAATAATTTAGATAAATTAACTTTTGAGGTTTATTGATATTTCAAAAAGACATGTTAAATCCATCTTTATTCAAAATACACAAGTAAATAAAATAAAAATTATTAAAGTCACTCATGAAAGTAAGTTATCAAAGTTCCATCATCTTCTGTGTTCAGCATTTTCTGTGCCATGAAACTATATTCTTTTCAAACTATAAATACAAAAATATATTGAATTTAAAAAATTGTGAACTTTTAATACTTTGGCAAAGGATCCGTTGAATTAATGGAAGTTCATTAGAAGTATTTTAATAAAAAAATAATGATTATTGATGAAAACTTAAAAATTTGTGTAATTCTAAATACGATTCAAAATCTGAAAAGTAGTCAACTGCATAAAATGCACTGAGGTCATAAACATCAGCATGCAACTATTTACTCCCCTTTAACACTGCACCTTGGGAGGCACCTAAAGGCCTTATCACACGGTGAAATTTCGTCAGCACTTTTCCGTTTCTACCCTCAAAAACCTGTCAAGCAAGTTGCATAATCGACAACTTTTTCTAACCAGTTTGAAAATGTGGTCGGAAATATTGTCCGCAAACGAAATTCAACCAATCATGTGAAATTTTGAAGTAACGTCACACAAGTGACGTCACTTTCGTTGTCGTTTGCTGACGGAAAGTGCCGAAGATATTTTGCCGTGTGATAAGTCCTTAAGCTATGCAAATGAGAAAACCCTGTCTATTAATAGATTCTACCCTGTTTGGTACAAAAATGATGTGGTGCCCTACCGATGACGTGAATTGCTTCTTGCGGGAGAGATTGATTTGGGACCGGTGATGGCACTTGAGACTCAATCATAGTTTCCTTTCAGCTCTGTCGTGACGCCTGGTTAATTAGATTTATCCATGAGCCTTCGGATATGCGGAGGTGACAATTTATGTCCTCTTTAACGCTTCCCAATGAAAATGTTGAACAATATGAATAAAAAGATTGTTATAATACTCGCTTATTTAAAACGATTGAATTTGTCACCGACAGACATATGTTCATGTTCGTCCAGGATGCCAAGCAATTGATATTTGACTAAGCCAAGTTTATTCCGGAAAGACGTACACTCAGGAACTGCCTTCTAAAAGACTTGGCCTGTCTTTGTACAGAGTATATCATCTTTCATTTCCTTGTGTACATATATTAACAGTATTTTACTCTGTATTATTTAAACTATATTCCAATGTGTCTGCCTACATATTTGCATATACTTTTGTATCTGTATCTTAAATATTTTTTGAATTATTTGATCATATTTCTTCAATTGTTTTATATTATTTACTGCATGTTTCCGTTAATATGTGAGAAAATTTGTTTTATTTTGTTTGTATTCGTGCGTTTACTTGTTTCCACCATTTTTCTCTGTATCTGTGCTGATGTCCTTATATTTGAAATTATTCTACTTTCATTTGTGAACTGACTTATATTTGTAAGCCTTGTGGTATATTTGTTGGCACACAAGAAGTTCACATAACATATCAAGAAAAAAACATTTATCAGAGGTGGATTTAGGTTTTTAACAGCCCCAAGCACAATATTATTTTCACAATTTTAATTTATCATAAAACAACATTCGGACGTTTTCTAACGATAATTTCCAATAATATTAACGTACAAAAATGACTTACATCTTCTTAAAAAAATTCTTTTTAATGTTAAATATTATTTTTGGCAATTCATAATTTTAATTTCGAAAATTATATAAAGCATAATTTTTAATTTATTGCTCATAAAACGATAAAAAAAAATTAAATCTGCACGAGAATGTTATGTTTGCTTGAAAAAGTTTGCTTTTGTCTACAAGTTGGCATCGTACCACAAAAGCTCAAATTGAAAGATTACCAACATAACACCCACAGCAAATTAACTGAGAAAAGTTTAATTTTTAGCACGTTGCGTATGAAAATAAATAAGAATATGAAAATAAATATGAACGTAAAAATAAATAAGCACGTTGCGTATGAAAATAACGATATTTCATAGAAATATCTAATACTATAATACGAGGAATGGTTGTCAAGTCGAAAATCGCCCCAGAATTAATAAACTCCGGTAAACTTGGGCGTCTGGGGTTTTTGGCCACGAGGAATCGATGGCGCCGGTTTTGAAGCGCTACGGTCCAGCAGTTCGGAGTTACAGATAGGATATTTTCAAACTTTATTAGTTCGCCATAATGGCTACTTAAATTTTCAAGCGGTAACGTGCTGCCATCTATAGCCAATATGGCGAACTAATAAAGTTTTATGTTTATGCTGTTATAGGTTTATAATATGTTTCTTATGTACGTATATATGTTTGGTTTTTCTAAATAAATTTGTCAAAAATATTGAACTTCAACATACTTCAATCTTTACCTTTACTTTACCTTTGTATAGAATAGTTCCCTTTCCAAACTCTAACTTTGTTTAGAATAGTTTAGAATGGTGCACTTTAACCGGTTATCTTTTCACCAATGGTTTCACAAATTTTCTTATGGCATGTATTGTTTTGATAAATCACAATTGAAAATTTAAATCTTCGAGTTAGCTTTGATACCTGTTTTCTCCGAGCGGAGCTCGGTCACCCGCTGGTAGGGTTAAAAATAAAAAAAAAAACTTTTACATCTTAAAATATCTGTATTATAATTCAATAAATGTTATTTAAAATATGTAGAGGAAGCTTTCAGAAGCCAGATAACATACATCTCCAAGCTTAAATGATCACTTTTAGTCTTGTGATTATGTTATTTGTCTACCAACTATAAGGTCCC
The DNA here is from genome assembly GCA_026543055.1 of Argiope trifasciata. Classification (NCBI taxonomy): domain Eukaryota; kingdom Metazoa; phylum Arthropoda; class Arachnida; order Araneae; family Araneidae; genus Argiope; species Argiope trifasciata. The sequence continues at coordinate 43,673 of JAPMOQ010044549.1, forward strand.
GAGTTCGAGCCTAGCTATCGCCCATTGTAACTTTGGTGACCTCCGATGATGAAAATAAGCAAAATGCAACCTTCGTTCAGCTGTTCTGGCGTCTTCTACCCGGAAAAAAAATTTAATAAAAATGTCGAAAAATAATCAGCCAATAAAATAAGTAAAAAAATGAATTTGATAAATAATCAGTCAATAAAAAATGAAACTGACAAATAATCAGCCAAACAAAAAAATGGGTAAGACGCATTAAAAATTCAACAGCCATTAAGATCACCACTAAACAGCAACAAGATATCGTTCGTCTAGCAGTAGACCACAACAAATCCTGTCGATACTGCTACTACTTTCAGTGCTGGCGGGGTGGTCGGCTGTAAGCAAGAAGATATTTTTCGTCTCTCCTCTCACTGGAGGGGGAGTATTGTAGTAGAAGTTTTATTGTTGTTGTTTTCAATTGCACTTGCATTGATAAGTCCGCTGATCGTTGTCGCCGATTTTAAACCCAAATTAGCGTCCCTTTCTTTTCAGTAGCGCCAGCTAGAACCAAGAGTACGACTTAGTTACTTCATACTTCCCATTCGCTTACACAACCCCTATTTACAGGGAGGAGCATTCACACCACTCACAGAATAACAACTATGCCCGAACCGGGACGCCCAGAACACTAGGAAGACACGCTACCCGTAAGCCAGGAAGCCGGCAAGGAAGCTTTATAAGCCAGATAATATCCTCAAGATTGAGAGATCATTTTTAGTCATGTTATCTGGATACGAACCGTGAAGCCCCGAGTTTGATCCTACCTATCGCCAATAGCAACAAATACGCATTTAATAAAGTTTTTAGTTTTAATATAAAGGATATAATTTTTAGGTTTAATATAAAGATTTTAGTACGAGTCGCATGACTATCAAAATATGAAGCTTAAAAACATTTAGCCATTAATGCTAAATTACATGAAATAATGTAGCGATCATTAATCCAGACAAAAAGCTGGTTGCCAAATGTGGCTAGTGCTAACTATGAGGACATTTAGTAAGTGGTAGATTCATAATTGAACCTTAGATCCTTCATCCTCCGATGCATTTTGCCGGAGTTCCGTCTTGCTATTAGACCACTGCTGCTAGCTTTTCTTTATTTACAAGCGTTACTGAAATATCAGTTCTTCAATCGGCAGAGTCTAGAAAGTATTTCAAGAGAAGGACTTTTTTACACATTGTATGCGGTACATGCTCTAGTACGTTTTCTGACGATTGATACTTGAGCGCCGGTCATGTACTAGTACGGGTTAGAGTAACAACATGGTTTGTTTCTGGGTACAATAATAACGGTATATACAGGAAAACGAAGCCGAATGTTCTTGTCTACTACATAGATTCTGGAAAAATTTTAGACAAATAAAAACTAGTTTTTACATCAGTCGATGTGGAACATCAGAACGGGAAGGTTGATTAAAAAAAATCAATTTAGATTTAATATTAACTTTTTTATTTATCCTTGCGAAAATGAGTGAATTTTGCCGTGTACCTTTTCAAAAAGGAAAATGCTTTGAACATTACTACAGTGGAAAACATTATTAACTTTATGATTGCTCTTTTCATTTTTTTTTCATAATGTAAAAATGTTTATATATAACATAATTCGAAAAAATTAAAAATGTATACTACTATTTCTATTTGATTTTTCATATTTACGATACCATCATAAATTTATCCACTAAAAAAATATTTTTTGTTTATAAAATTCTTATAGTGGTTATTTATATATTTCAATATAAAATACGAAAAGTTGGTTAAAAAATTAATAATTTTTTGATGTATTGAGATTGAACAGAATAACTAAATTTACGCGCAAAACGCACGCTCCCGGTACAATTCTGCAGCGAAATGTACCCGCACACAATGCGTTAATAAATATCAGTCTGAACTATTAAAAGACTGATTCAAAGAAAAAAAATCGCCCTACATCGTTAGGGTGATGGCAGGTTTACTGAAATATCAGTTCTTCGCTCGGAAGAGTCTAGAAAGTATTTCAGAAGAACGACTTTTTAATAAATAGCAGTCTGGACTGATAGATAAGACTGATTAAATAAAGAGAAAAAATCGCCCAACATCGTCAGGGTGAAGGCAGGTTTACTGAAATATCAGTTCTTCAATCGGCAGAGTCTAGAAAGTATCTCAAAAGAATGATTTTTTTTAATAAGTATCAGTCTGGACTATTGAAAGACTGATTAAATAAAGAGAGAGAAAAATCGCCCTACATCGTCAGGGTGATGTCAGCCTACACGAAGAGGAAGTGCGGAGGACGTCTTGACACCTTGAAGACTCATTAGGCTAAACAGCTAATCGTCTGCCAACAGGAAGGGAAATCTACTACAGCAGTCAATTGCTGACGAAACAAAGAATGAATTGCGGGCAATCATGCAATCGGGAACCAACTCCATAATTCAGTAGACTCTCGATTATCCGCTTCTCAGTTATATACTCAGTCCTCTTATTATTTGGTGATTTTCAAAAACATGTCGATAGGGAGCAATATTGTCATGTAGATTTAAATAAACACACCGTCTGCTTTAAACAAACAAACAAGCTTATTGAAGGAAAGTAGCAACTTACAACTTTACAAGGTGGAGAAGTTGCCAACGACTAGTGAGTATCCAGCTTTTATACAAGAACTGAATATTCGCGAAACAACTAATTTACGTAGTAAAGAAAGGTCTGGAATGTTGGAGAACATTAGAAAAAAAATTAAAAATCCATACTTTGGATGCAACAGCCACGGCGAGCATCGAATCCGCAAACTGGGGGTTTGGATCACGTCCTTTGACCATTCGGCCACTGAGTTCTTGGTAAAATTTTTTATGTGGCAATATAAGCAAAACATTTTTTTTTTTTTTTTTTTTTTGTAAAGCTCATGCTTAGTTCTTGTATTAAACCTTTGCACTCGGACGGTGACTCCCACTCGCTATTCAAGACGGTACAACATTTTGAGGTTTTATTTATTCTGATTGTTAAAAATACCTGCAGAGTAGTACGAAGATGCAAATTAATTAAGCAGCAGGTTCAATTTAAAACATTTATATTTTTCGCAGCTATAAATAAGTCTTTGTATTATGTGAATAATTATGCATCGAATGACTTTTTCGAGAACAAAGAGTTAATATCTCATCTTCTAAGTATTTATTCATACTGTACAGTAAACATGATTTTACGATGATGATCTGACTTGATGAATGGAAATTCATCAAGTCAGACATTGTCAAATATGCATAAAAAGAGTATTCAATATTTTTAATTTTTGACCTTTTTATTTTATAATAAATTTTTAAAGACTACGTTTAATACATAAAAGCATTAAATATTAGCATTTAGTAAGATCCTATGAAATACAGATAAGAAACGCGTCATCTCTTGAATTATATATAAGAAAATGGCCGTATATGTGTGTTTTTAGCTATCTAGCTTAATGTGAAGATAAAGTCAAATAGCTGCGCATATTTCATATTCTTATGTTAATATATATGTATGATACCCATATTTAGCATGATAATATTTTTTCAAAATCGCCTACAGTTAATAGATACGGAAAATGATGGAAATAAGCATTCAAAAAAAAATTCGAATATATGGTGTTTAAGGGATTGCTTTCTCTTTATATTGGGACAGTCGCACAAGATAATATCTCATAATTGAGGATGAGAAGATTTCGGTACGGTATTTGGTTCTTGCCCATTGGTAGATGCAGAAAAAGATAAGAATCCGTCTCCTCCCATCGATGACGGAGCGTATTTCCTTACGGAAAGGTTGTACCGTGTCGGTGATGGCTCTTAGGACTGAACCATAGTTCCCACCAATGTTGCTGTTGAAACAGTCTGGGCATTCAAGTTTTTTCTTGTGTTTTTCGGCGGGTCAGAGTTACTGGTTTGTGGTTATATTATGCCAGATAGCTTCACATATTTAGAGACACTCTTTTGTTAGTTTATAATAATAACTAGTTATATTATAAATAGTTTGGTGTCCTATCTATAAAGTTGACTGAATTAAAGATATCAAATTTCATTCTCTTGAATAAAAGTAGTATTATTGAAAAGATTTGACGTTCTTAAAATATTTATAAGACTTGAATTAAACCAAAATTTGTGTTCATCCAACTCCTCAAAATTGTGTGAATAATTGATTTAGTTGGCTAAAAATTAAAATATAATTAAGTTTAATTAGTATATTGAATTATGATTATACCCAGAAAATAGATATCATTGTGATGATATCAAACTAAGAGTTTCAAAATTGATAAAGTCAAATACTTGACAAATAACGTCAGTCTATAATTAGCTTCAATAATTTGGTAGAAATTTAACATCCAATTTTCGTCTTGTTATTAAAACGTTCAACTAATTTCCTTCGTTAAAGATATTTTTATTAACCCTTTCTAGGGCCATGCGAAGTATACTTCTCAACAAATTCATCGATTTTTATATAAAGTTCGATTAATTTTTCAGTAAAACAGAAAACTTAGATGTTTCCCTCATAAAATGATGCGTTTTGATTTATTACTAAGTTATTAATTGACGAAATCAATTAATCAAATCACATTTATCTAATAAGTTAAATAGATTTATTTTCTTAAGTCAATCTCGATCTTTGAATATTTAATTATACCATGACTAGAAAAAATGGCCTTTTAAATGGTTAAATGGCATCAAATAATCGACAAAATTGGTGAAAATGTTAAAGATATTTCGCAACATTTCTGCAAATGCACATATTAAAAATATGTTACGGTAAATATAACAAACTAGTAATTATGTATAATTAGATATTACCAGCGACTTTGTTCGCGTGAAAATTGATTTATATATACGAAAAACTAATAGATGATGACAAATAAAAATTAAACCTAACCTAAAAACGATACATTTAAAAGTATAAGCATATACGAAAAATATATAACTAACGTAAATACAATTTAATAACAAAAACACACAACTAACGTAAAAACAATTTATTTACATTGTATACCCAAAATAAAACAAAACAGCAAATCAAGTCCAGTCAAATCCATTTTATTTATTGATCAAGATTGAGATAGCTTACAACATAATTATACACATCATTTTCAAACTTTTAATTTAAATGAAAACATACTTGTCAATAAATTCGAGCGAACTTTCAACGCCAGTTGGCGTAACACACATGTCTGATTTTCCTACGCCAGTTGGGGTAACGCAATGCATATTAGAAATTTTTTATTCTGTTTTCTTTTAATTTAAAAGTACTTTAGAATGAGTCCGAAAGATCGATTCTTTAACAACATTTGGTTTTAAATACATCAAACACTAAGAGAATAAATAGAATCGTTTAAAATAATGGGTCGAAATTATGTTAACACTAACATTTCTTTTGGGAAAAAAAAAAACCTTGAGCCTGACTTATATGTTGGCAGGATTTGGTCTCAGCTCTTTGGCGCAAAAGTTACTTTTTAATGAATAAAAAATGAGCCTCTCAATGACCTAGAATAAAAGATTATGTTCTATTCCTGACTTTAATATGTCTTGGCGATACATTTCATCCAATTCTGTTCAGCTGTTCTGGCGTGATTGAGTAACAAACATTCATCCATTCAACCTAACATCCAAACTTTCACATTTATAATCTTAGTACAGATTATTAGTGATTACAAGTATGAACAATAACGTTAGTGGTGAATATAAAGATATTACGCAACTTTCTACACATGCACATTTTAAAATATGCCAAGGAAAATTTAACAAACTGGTGATTATGTATAATTATCAGTGATTGCAAAAATCAATAATAACGTTAGTGGTGAATATAAATAATCCCCTGTAATTAATCATGTAATTATATACAAACGCATTTACCAAAACAGATATATTACAAAAGTATTTACCAAAATAGATATATTACAAAAGTATTTAACAAAACAGAAAACAGATATATTACAAAAGTATTTAACAAAACAGATATATTACAAAAGTATTTAACAAAACAGATATATTACAAAAGTATTTACCAAAACAGATATATTACAAAAGTATTTACCAAAACAGATATATTACAAAAGTATTTACCATATTTAATATCTCTATTTAAAAGAAAATGCGTCATTCTTGCATTCATGAAAGATATATCTCGAGCACAAACAGAAACGCACTGTCGTCGAATTATAAATTATTCAAGAAATAATTTCGGCAGACAGATTGATAGATTTCTCCTTTGGTATTTGCACGCATTTCTCCCTGGGAATTACCCGGGGGCATGCGAGTGGCGGAAATGCTTTCCTCCGAGTCAATTAACCTGCTTAACACTCCCACGCAACCAGTTCAGGTATTTAGTAACGTTTAAAGCAGTGATTCATTAGGAATATTTTATTGATCACTGGCTGGTATCCGGCGCGTTGCTGCCGCCGAAAAAATAACATTAAGTGCAATCAATCAATAAATTTGGCAATGTTTTATCGAAATGGGATGAACGGTACGACAGTACATAAAAAAAGATATTTGTTCGTATTTTATGTAATTAGATTTGTGTTTTCTTTTAGAATTATAAAGCTCGGTGATCTTTCAGAATGGTAATGAAAGAAACTATTTCTTTTATCGCGTGATTCGTTAATATTCGTTTGGAATTCTCAAGTTTAATGTTAGAAAATGTAATTAAAATATTTTCCTTCAAAATTTATTAAACATAGAAAATATATGTATACCATAAAATTGCTCATATAGTTGAAAAGACAATTTTTGAAAATTAAGATGGTGCAAAAGATTAAGATTTGTACTACAATATTTTTGGAAGTTACAGTAAAAAACGCTAACATATAATTAAAATTAAAAAATCTCCAGGATTGGTCTCCCCAAAATTTATTCCCATAATCTGTAATAAAATTACCTCTGAGAATAACTTGCATGACATTTGTGTTCAATAGCTATACAATGTTTACCTTTAACTTGTATTTAGCATTTCTACTGAATCTATTGTCTCCTCGACGAGTAATTTGGTGATTAATCCTTGGTAAATAGATGCGGTTTAGATCCGAATTTTTATTTTAGATCATTGTATTATCCCCTAACCATCCCGTAGATGTAAGCAATAAATTGATCAAGTTTCCTCGGAATCGGATGAACGGTATGGGAAGGAATAAGAGACATGCAGACATTCATTTTTATTTATATAGATTTATCAATTCGAGCATCTCAAAATCATGCAGCGTTCGTCAAGTTTTAATAATCCGTGCCGAGTTTAATTTTCTAAATTAATTTAACTAAAATAACTAGATTTTTAAATTTTAAATTCAGGATTTTTCTGGGTTTTATTAAAGGTGCTTACTAAGAAAAAATCAAGAGCATAAGCAATATAAAAAATAAAAAAAAACTAATAAATAAAAACAGAAGTAATAAATCCTTTGAAATACCAAACATAAAGGCATAAATAATTATTTTATTTTTGATATATTTTTCTCTCAGTCTTGATTCCTTTTCATTAATTATATAATGAATATCATTCTTCAAAAGCAGAGGAGAGGAAGAAAAAACATTTTAGGAATTAAATACATTTTTTTTACAAGTTAATCTTGAGCTACTTATAAAATGATAAAACAATCAAATAACAGATAACGTAGAATAAGAGTCAATAAATACGAACTTATTGCACTGTTGCAATTTCAAATGTTATTACATTATATGCCAGCGTCCTAGCGTAAGGGTAGTGTGTCTTCCCTGTGAATTGGACGTCCCGGGTTCGAGTCCTGGTTCGCGCATGGTTGTTTTTACCTTGTGTTCTATCTGTGAGAGGTATGAATGAGCCCCCCTGTAAAAAGGGGTTGCACAAGCGAATGTGTGTGTGTCATCTTCGTTTGAGCTCGAAATCAGACTGCTGCTTTCGGGTGCCCAAAGGTCTTTAGTCTCAGAAGCCACTACAACCCCTTTCTGTGTTAACACGGACACGACAACAACATTACATTATATATTATAGGCATCCAGAAAAACAGAACTTCCGATAAACAGAAGCAGACAAGCATTAAAACGAAAATAAATCCTAATAAGTCGTCACAGACCTCGCAGAAGAGAGACTTCATTCAACTTCTCGTATATCCCGACTCGTCTACTTCTTTCATTCAATTGTAGTTTTATTCAGCTTTGTCTTTATTTAGATTTCCGAGGCAAGACACAGAAAATTTTAGAAAAATTACCGTAATCAGTCCTAATAAAGCTATTACCAAGATTCCTGTAGTTTCTGGAACCACCATTTTTGTTGCCTATTGATTTAGTCTGCAACTCCGGGAGATCCATGTCTCGACATCCATTAGATATAGATGTAAAAATGCTATCTTCGTTATCGGAAGATTTACTGCACTGGTAAGCAATATTACAAACTTAATATATTTTCTGCAACGCTGAAGAGTAACATTGAGAAGATATTAGTGAATAAAATGTTTTTCAATATTCACTCGATAATCCAGAAAATGTTTATTACATACATGATATTTATTACACAATTCCAGAGTTTTTTCCCCTCCTCAGCAAGAAAGAAACTATAAATTCTTTAATAAACATTAAATAGCATGTTGATTTCCTTTTCACATGAAAAGTTTTCTTGCAAGTTAACAATAAACTGCCTAACCCGAACCGCCCGAAGGTTCGGTGTATCTTGTTTAGCCACTTAAAAAAATTGAATGACCGGGCCGCTGCAACAGCAACACAGGCGGGGACAGTGGTAGAGTCCTAAGAGCCTTCACCGGCCACGGTACAATCCTCCCCTAAGGAAGTACGTCTCGTCATTGATGGGAGGAGCCAGATCCCCACCTTTTGGGTATTCACCAGGATGCCGGAAGCTTTTCAGCCGCAATTACAATATCCCTCCCGCGGGACATTCTTGTAACTTAAAACAGGAAAATAATTCTTACGTTATTTCTTATTTTTATTTATAATTTATGTTTTAACTTTACACTCTATGATTATCTTATTACTTTGCTAAATCTTTGTGAATATTCGAAAATGTAAAAGGGGGAATACAGAAATAAATTTCCATCTTAAATTTTATAGCCAAAAATAATTGGTAAAATATTTAGATATTAAATGTAAAACGAAATCAATGCATCAACTAAGCATTAAATCACATAAGATTAATTAAGTAAAATAAAGTAGCATACTTAACTACGCAGTGAATAATTAAAATTTCGAGTAAACCATGGTTGCCTCAAACACACGCCTACACTATACATTTATATTAAAGGTTACGATTTCTCAGAACAATAAGTCACAGCTCTTGAGCATCTGATGAAGCAGCAAAACTGACTTTATTCTGCGAAAAATCGATTAAATTTCACGAACAACTTAACGATTGTTAGAATCAATGATTCTGAACCTATCTCATTAGCAGGTTTTTAAGAACGCGGCGCCTAGTGAAAATATGTATCTGTTTCACTTAACAATTGGAATGATTGTCTCATAAAAGCACTTCATCGCCAAGGTGACAAAAAATATGGCGCCAATTCTTCCTACTCAGTGATTTCATGCACTTAAAATATATTTAACACTTTTTCAAGGTTAATTTAATTGAAAACATTTGAAATTTGTCAATAACATACCCCGCTTTAAAATATGACAAACGTATTCTTCGTAATGTTGTAAGAGCATATATAGTAGTAGTAATATTAGATTCTGTACATTGTGCATAAACATAGCAAGTATTTCAAAAATTTACACAGTATGCAATAGAATAATGTTTGAAACTAATCGACGTTAATTAATTGGGTAATTAAACAAATAAATGTCAAAAAAAAATCAAATGCCAGCGTTTAATTCGGAAATATAGATTAAACTAGCAACTCTGTTCGCATGGAATTGATGTACGAAAAAGTATCAAATAAGGACAGATAAAAATAAATTTAAATCAGTCTAAAATCGATACATTTAAAAGTATAAGCAGATACGAAAAATATACAACATAAATACGATCTAATAACAAAAACACGCAACTAACTTAAAAACTATTTATTTACATTGTATACCCAAAATAAAACAGTAATCACGTCCGGTCAAATTCATTTTATTTATCGATCGAGATTGAGATAGCTACAACAATATTATACACATAATTTTTAAACTTTCAGTTGAAATAAAAACATAGTTATCAACAATCACTCGCGAACTTCCAACGCCAGTATTTGTAACACACAAGTCTGACTTTCTTACGCCAGTTGGATTAACGCAATGCAAATTAGAAATTTTTTATTTACTTTATTTTGTTTTATTTTGATTTAAAAGTAGTTCAGAATGAATCCAAAAGATCGATTCATTAACAGCATTCGATTTTAAATACATCAAACACAAAGAAAATAAATAGAATCGTTTGAAATAATCAGTCGAAATTTTGCTAAGCCTAATCTCATTTCTGTTGGGAAGAAAAAACTGGAGCCTTACTTATCTTTGTCGGGATTTTACCTCAGCTTTCTGGCGCGAAAGTTAGTTTTTATTTAACAAATAATAAACCTCTTAATTAACCGGCATAAAAAGTATATGTTCTATTCCTGACTATAATCTTTGGACTATAATTTGACTATAATCTAAATTTCATCCAATTCCGTTCAGCCATTCTGACGTGATTAACAAACATCCATCCGTTCATACACCCAAACTTTCACATTTATATTAGTGTAGATAATTCTTTAATATTTGGTGCATGTGCACATTACAAATAGTTATCAATAATTGTGTGTTGTTCAGTTGTCTATTTGTAAAGCGCACCCTATAAAGCAAAGAAATAATTTGGATCAATTATAGATGATATCTGAGTATGAACCTCAGAATTTAGATCCAAGGTCAGATGACAATTTGCTTACACTAACTAACAACTTTAGAAACAGAAGGGCTATTTGAGGATGGTCCTTTTTATTTAGAATCCATGTCAAATAAAGAGAACAATACCAGCGTTGGTTAGTTTAGTTATATTAATGCTCCGTTTTAACCCAATACTAAGGCTATTTTGGGACGGACCTCGTCATTTTGAACCACGGTCAGATGACGAGGACGACACCTGAAATGGCACCCCCTCTCCACACCACACCAGTGGGAGGACGTTTGGCCAGACAGATTTAACGTGCAACGAACCCCCTTACACTCCGATTCTTCGGTGGAATCGAGTCTCGAACCTGAAACCCTCCGGTTCCGATGCCGAGTCCTTACCACCAGTTCGCCATGGTCCCATACCCGCGTTGGCACCCTCCTCTCCAAATATCAATGCCACACTAACAGGAAGATGACGTTAACAATGATAACTTGCACCAGACCTGTATACACCGCAAGTTTTAAACGGAATTAAGTCCGAATTCGTGTCATTTGGATATGAAGGATCCAAACCCAAGATCTAAATTACCAAAGTCACAGCTTAGTTTGGTTATATTAATGTCTATTTCAAAGAAACACTGGGATTCTTTTGAGATGACCTCGTAATTTGGAACCATGGCCAGATGATGAGGATGATACTTGAGCTGGCAAACCCCTTTCCAAACGTCCATGTCACATCAGCGGCAGACGTTCGACCTCGACGTGCACTAGGCATGATTAGAAGATGTTACTTCAGTGGAATCGAACCTGAAACCCTCCGGTTCCGAAGCCGAGACAAAAGCAACCCTATCATCAAGATCTGATCAGATGACACCCTAGTTCCCACCATTTTTACAAGCAAGCCTATTTTACAAATAAGAAACACCTATAATAGTAAGTTTATCTTCGACGTCAGAATTTTAAACTGCATAAACAGCGGATTAGAATCAAGTTCAAACCTCTAATTCAGAATTTGCAATCATATCTAGACTTTAAAAAGTTAGGCGTTTAATAATTAATTCACTGACTCTACACACGCTTGATATCAGGACCATCCATCTAATTAGATGCCCTTTTCTTTGCTATCGTTCAACTGTAGTAGAGAAGGTGTCATCTAATAACGTAGATAATTTGGTGAAATTACATACTATTTGTAACGCACAGGTTACAAATAGTATGTAATTTCAGCGAATGTGTGAAGGTTTGAATAGGATTGGAATTCTTCCACTTTAGTTTTCTCCAAAATGGAATATTTTCTTCATAAAAGTTCGCATTTTCTTTTTAACAGCAAATCGGTATATTAAAGCCCTCAAAAGAAATGGATTAATCCGTCAATTTGATGTTTTTTCAGAAGTGGAGGAAAAGGAAAAATAAAACGGAAATTAACATCAACTGTCAAGTTCGAACTTTTGATTTACAGCGTTGAAATGTTTTTTGCGATCTCATTTCAAAAATCATCAAATAAAACCTTACATATCTAAAATAATTCAGAATATTAATATAATAAACATTCTGCATTTTTTATATAATCTTAAAATGCATAAATGAATTTCAATAGAACTAACAAAAATTGATTTATCTTACCACATCATTTCGTAAACATTTAGCAGTGGAGTCCGAGTTTCATTCGCATATCCAATTTTAGTAATTTGTAATTTATTAAACTAAGATTAAGCCATTTATGGATTTTGTTGATCGATACCAAAATGGCGGTTTTCATTAAAACATTACGTGCTCTTTAGATGTTTAGCTGTATCAATTTCCAACATAGAAATTTTCAAATCATTTGATAAAGGAGAAATTAAAATAATAAATAAAAATAAATTAATAAATTAAATTTAAATAATTAGTTTTTTTTAAAGACTGAGAATTAAATGCTGCTAATGGCTGTATTTAAATTTCTTCTTTGCTATTGATTCACCTTTTTTGTATGAGCAGCCAGATAAAAAATATTCATTGATTTCAGAAAACTACGCTATCTGTCAAGTATTAGATTATAACTCGAGGCATTCATATTAAATTCAAATTATAAGGAACTGGTAGCAGGAAAAGAATGCTTATGAATTATCTTGAAATTCAAAAGCAGATTTTGTTGATCCCCTTAAATGAGAAGTTCTATTTTTAGCTTAAACTTTGTATTGTATGGAAGTTTAAGTAATCATTATATAGTCTAAGAATTTAAATTTATTTTGATAAAATTATAATAAGAGAAAGTAAAAAATCCATCTATTATAATCATTGACATATTTAATTATACATTTTCATTTAATTTAATTCGTTTCATGCACGGATGGAATTTTTA
>JAPMOQ010044550.1:0-29973 GCA_026543055.1 Argiope trifasciata
AATATGGGTTTGATACCTTTTCTTTAAAGAATGAGAGGAATTTATGAGAAAGTTAATTATTGTAAAATGCAATTTTGTATGAAAATTTAAAATAAATTATTGAATCCATGGATCAAGAATCCTTTTTATTAAATAAATGTTGGTTTGATAGTACCTATAATTTATATCACCTATTGATATTGATTATTTGATGTCATCTAACTGATAATGATAATTTGATTAACCTAATTACGTGTTTCATCTTTTTTCATTATGTACAAGTTAAAATTTTTGAATTTTGATTCGAAAGACATATTTCACCCTATGAGCCCTTCCCGCAACATATTACCTCTGTCGCAGAGACGTAATTCTAGCGCTCCAGTGAGTGGATTGAAGTACTCGTCGAGAAATACCTTTCACCCCTTACACTGATTTAATTGCCTGCGTTAAGTCCCTCTCGATTATATAGATAACCCTATGTCGGGGCTCATAGTGTTAAAGAAGATTGAAAAGAAAACTGGTAATGGAAAATATGATATGCGCATATATATTGTAAAGAAAGCATAAGCATGTAACTTAAACACATCAAATATTTTAATAAATTTAACTATGTAGCTATGACTAGGATATTTGTGAAAGGATGAAACAAAAGATATTTGTTATGCTTTTTTTAATGCAAAATAAAATTTCCTATGTTCCTAGCCAGTCTTTCAATGGTTGGACCAGGATAGGAAACAATGTCCAAATGAAAGATAAGTGATTCAATAGATATATACCTATTCAAGTATTTGATCATTGAATCACCTATAAAGAGAACCCTCATTGTAAAAAAGTAATATAAAATGTAATTGTTTCAAAAGCTAGTAATAGTAACAAAATTCTATACTAACTGCCAAAAAAGCACAACGCAAAACAGAAAAAACTATAAGATTTAATACACAAAAGTATGTTCCAAGATTTTTACTAGATACCACGAACAAATTCAAAACTATCAAGTTCAATATATCCCTTCATAATGATAAATTTGTATTAAGATACAAATAAAATGCAGGAAAAAAATTACCCAAGTGAGCATTAATTTGGAAATCGGTATTGAAATCTCTCAGAATATAGATAATAATATCTAATTAATGTGAAGAATGAAATGTGTGATTTTTATTAGATAAGACAAATAATTTTAAAACTATCAAGTTCAGTATATCACTTAATAATGAGAAGATTGAAATAATATAGCTTAAAATATAAACTTCAAGTGCGAAGAAACCTTTTTTGTTTCTTCGCTAACCCTAATTAGCACGTTTAGTGATACTTATTCTAAATATCAAGATATGTAAAGAAATAAAGAAACACTAAATAATATGAATAAATAATAAAAGTAAATAATAAATAATATATGAAAGAACAAATAAAAAATTCTTATCTCCAAAGGCAAATAATATGTGCAAGAGATTCAATACACGCGTCTCGCATACAGGCAGAGCAAAGAAAAAAAGGATTAATCATTAAATAACTGTTAAGGTGGGTTCACACGAGGCAAACTAATGCGCGCAATCGTTGCCCCTCTGCTGTTGTTCCAGCATTGTCCTCGTGTAAACAGTTGAGACAACGTTTGTCCCGACCGGACAATTATTTGCCAGTGTCCCATTCTGGTCACGTGATTTTCCAGAAGTAGGCGTGATTTTCTGTTGCGAGCAATAGTTAGCTTCGTGTGAACTTACCTTTAGATAAAACCCGCGCTAAATGACCAGTTGACGTCAACAATGTGTTACGTCTTTTACGATGGATTTTGGTAGACATTGAGGGTATATATCCGGTGACAACGACTTACTCCCATACTTAAAAATCGGAAACCTCCAACGCTACGGGGTGTCGGCAATTCAATTAAAGTCAAGAGGACTGTTATAGTCTTCCTCTCTGGTGCTGACGCAGCCAACCGAAACCAACCACCAAGCTTCAGCGGTACTATTCGTTTCAGCTGGAAAAACTCAACTCTTCTTTTCTTTCTATTAGTCGTGATATTTGGGACTCGTTAACCGGAGGACGTTTGAATCCTCACTAGAAGTTCAAAGGGGGGGGGGCAGGCATTCGAAGCATAGCAGGGAGTGGCACAGAGAATAGGGATAGGGATTGCTCGAACACTATCTCGGGTCTTAAGGCCTTATCACACGGTGAAATTTCGCCAGCACTTTTCCGTTTCTACTCTCAAAAACCGGTCAAGCAAGTTTCATAATCGACAACTTATTCGAAACAGTTCGAAAATGTTGTCGGAAATATTGTCCGCAAACGAAATTCAACCAATCATGTGAAACTTTGAAGTGAAGTCACTTTCCTTGTCGTTTGCTGACGGAAAGTGCCGAACATACTTTGCAGTGTGATAAGGCCTTTAAATAGCTTATTTTGATAGGGAAAATTTTGTTTACAGTGCTTATAGACTATTAAGTTTCTCATAGGGATTTCTGAGCATGTGACTCTCAAAGCAGGGAAAAAACAGGGATCTTTTTGTAAAACTATTTGTTTAGGCCAGCAACTTTTATCAATCACTTTCACCGTGAGATTCGTTGACGAAACAGCTTTGCAAAGCGTTTTTTGAATTAATTAAGTAGATAACGTGGAATTGGATCAGGAAATAAGAGCATACTTTTAGAAGGAAATTAATATGGGCTAAATTAAGATAAAAGTTTAGAAATTAATTTGGATATATAGTGTGAAGGTATTAAACTGATGATAATTTATATTTATTTTAAATGCCTGAAATTGAAATCTAATAAGCTCAACAATTCATCATTTTTCTTTATTTAAAAACATAATATCTTTATTTTAACTTGTTGGTTACTAAAGGTGGTTATGTAATAAGGAATATAGCGAGATAGAGAAAGCAACTTCTAATATTGAATTTTGATCATTTTTTACACTTTTCGAAAATCATAGCAAAAAGAAACTCTTAAAAACAACTTTTAACGCATTGCGTACGAGTCACGAAATTTATCTTCTTTAGCGTTTGACTTTGATGGAGTTTACCGGCGCTAAAACCATTTCAGATTATGCAGCACCAACCACAAGGTATATGCTAACATATGGTTCATAAAAATTCGTATGGTCATGTTTTAAAAGCTTAATCAATATCTCTGTTTTAATATTCTATTGAAAATTAAAAAATAAATGCATAAATAAACTGTTATATAGATTTGAAGCATTAAAAGATAATGATAAAATACTTAAATAAGGTACAATCATTTTTTTAAAAGTAAAAGTTGAGGATGAAACACTTTATAAAGGATGTCTTTTAAAACAAAATGAGGGGAACGAAAACACTAAACACACTTCTCTTCTTTAGCAGGTCGAACGTTATGGCCGGGTCACGAGTATTTTCATGTTTTTTTCGGCCAAATCGATGCATAACCAACCAAAGGCAAACATTTAACACATTAAGGACCGCAAAGAACTTTGTAAGACATTCGTCTGGAACACACTGTCTCTTGCGTATGAGTCACGAGATTTCTCTTTAGCAGGCGGAACGTTGTGGTCCAGTCACGAGTATTTTCATGTTTTTTTCGACCAAATCGATGCATAATCAACCAAAGGCAAACATTTAACGCATTAAGGACCGCAAAGAAATCTGTAAGCTGAAATAGCACGATTTTGAGCAAACTTGTACTTCCTAAAATCATCAAAACTTTGTTATGAAGCAATAACAGACTGGGCATAGAAAACGAGAAAACTCGTGAGCGTAACAGATGAGACGCGAAACAAGAGAAAATTCACCAGCAGTCCTTAATGTCTTAAAACCAGATACTGCTGCAAATCATGAAGAACATAATTGCATAAGGGAATATGCTTTACCAAATATCACACTTTAAAGCATAGGTACCCAACCTGGGAGATAATGCCCCCTTGTGGGCGTTTGAAGCTTTCAGGGGGGCGTTAAAAGACCCAGAGAAAATTAGGTGGCGTTGATATAACATGAAGGGGCGTTAGAGGATTAACCAAATATAGTGTACAATTACTTGAAAGAGCGATTTCAGGACATTTTAAGCATGGGCAGACCAGACTGGCTTTTGAATCCTTTTTCCAATGTCAACACAGCAGGATCACCTTAGTTAGAAGAACTAATAGAACTAACGACAAATGAGGATCTAAAAATTAAATTCAAGAATGGCCACCAAGAATTTTGGCTGCAGAAGCCTATTTCGCGATTGCATTCAGGATTAAGGTCGATTATTCAACGATTTCTGATAGCATTCCCCTCTTCATATTTAGCAGTACATGGATTTAGTGCTGAGGCAACATTGGTAACGAAAAAGAGGAATCGGCTCCATATTACTGAACGCGGCGACTTACGATTGTTTTTAAGTGAAATAGAGCCTGATATTAATAAGCTCCTTAAAACGCATCAAATCCAGCCTTCTCATTAGTTAAGTAAGAAATGCGATGACTTTAAATTTTAATAAAAAATACTTTTTAATGTAATTAAGTATGCGTTTTGATGGGTCTCTGAAACTGTCAATTTATTTATTTAGAAAGCAATAGTTTATTATGAACTAATTCGTATCTTCAAAATCCCTGCCTGCCTTATGCCTGGTAAGCTAAAACTTTTTAAATAAAGAAGAAATTCAGTAGCGTTTCTATTTCAACAATATTCTGTCTATTAGAATTTTATATAATTCTTGTTTTCACCATACATTATGAACGCTCTTATTTCTCTGGAGTGGGAGCGATATTGAAATGTTCACTAGAAAAGGGGGCGCCAGTTCAAAAAAGGTTGGGAACCTCTGCTCTAAAGCATTAATTCAAGTCTATGAAATAAATAATAGTTAAACTGTAAATTATCTTATATAATAAATGCATGTATAAAATATATAGGAATATTTAAGGATAATTCATGTAAATATAATAACAAACACAAATTAAAAATGTGCATATTTGCATCCTATTGATATCAAACATGCTTCTAGAGCTTTCAAAAATATAGGGGTCCTGGGTACGCGTTAAGCGCTGTACGTGATGTGTTAACATGTTATTTAACAAGTTATTAGAGTCCTACAATTTGTAAAACAATTGAGATAAGAAGGATTTGTAATATCAAATGTATTTTATATTAAAACTTGCTAGTACCCGGTGCGTTGCTACCGCAGAAGAAATAATCTTGGGAATATTGTTTGGAATCTGAAATATGCATCTTGTTTGATTAAGAATGATATTTATTTTCTTATCGGCAATGAATATATTCATTGAAATTGAAGGATGCATAAAGGAGAAGCATAAATAGTATTTATTCTATTTATATTATTCTATTCTACAAACAAATATTCATTTTTATTTATTAGACTTGTGTATTCTTTTAGAATTGTAAAGCTTAGTGTTCTTACAGAATGGTAATGAAAGAAACTCGTGATTCGTTTAATATTCATTCACAATTCTCAAGTTTAATGTTAGAAAATTTGATTAAAATATTTTATTTTAAAATTAAGGAAACATAGAAAATATATTTATGCCATTAATATAGTTGAAAATATAATTTTTTGAAAACTAAGACGATGCAAAATTATTTGTACTATAATATTTTAGGAAGTTACTGAAAAAAAAATGCGCTAAAACTTTATTAAATGTTTATTTAAAATTTCAAACCTATAGGATTGTTTAACCTAAAACTTTCTCGCACACTCTTTAATAAAACTATTCCTTCAGAGAAAAACTTGCATTGCATTTATATACAATAGCTACGAAATATTAACGTCTTGCTTGAATTTAACATCTTTACCGAATCTATTGTGTCTCCTTGGCGAGTTATTTGGTGGGTAATCCTTGGATAATAGATCGAAAAATATTTATTATTTAGATGATTGTATTATGCCTATAACCTTCGCGTAAGTGCAGGCAATATGTTGTAGAAGTTTTATGGGAACCGGCTGAGCGGTATGGCAGCGCATAACAGGCACTAACAAACATTCATTTTTATTTATAAATCATTTTTTTTTTTTTTTTTTTTACATTTTCTCTTGATGCATGTTTTTAATACACCAAATTTCGCAATAGTTTACATAATCTGCTTTTTGAAATATGTTGAGTGTTTGAGTGAGCGAAAGCAGCTCATGATGTATCGCACAATACTGTTTGATATGATACGGTACTGTACAATATTGCGAATATTGTACCATAATGACAATATTGTAAAATACTCTTTGGGTATCTATATAAATAAAAATGAATGTTTGTCGGTATGTCTCTTATGACTTCCTAAACCGTTCATCCGATTGCGATGAAACTTGGTCAGCTTATTGTTTGCACCTACGGCATGGTTATAGGGGTAATTCAATTACATAAAATTTAAAAAAAAAATCGAGTCTCAACCGCATTTATTTACCAATGATTAATCTCGAAATAACTTAAGGAGGAGACAATAAATTCTGTAGCAATGCTAAGTCCAAGTTAAAGGTTAGTATTTTGTTGCTATAGTACGCAAATGTCATGCAAGTCATTCACAGAGATCACTTTATTACAGATTATGCGAGACAGGTTTGGGAGACCAATTCTGGGGTTTTTAAGTTTTAATTAAATTTTAGCGTTTTTCGCAGTCACTACCAAAAATATTGTACAAATAATTTTGCATCATCTTAATTTTCAAAATTATCTTTTCAACTATAAAATCTATTTAAAAAGAAACTATTTTAATCACATTCTCTAAAATTAAATTTGAGAATTCTGAACGAATATTAAACGAATCACGAGATACAATAAATAGTTTATTTCCCAAAAATTCAAAAAGAGCACCAAGTTTTATAATTCTAAAACAATACACAAATCTAACATATAAAAATGGATATTTGCTTGTTCGTATTTTATAGACTGCCATACCGTTCATTCTATTTCCATAAAACATTGCAAAATTATTGATTGATTTCACTTAATATTATTTTTTTTCGGAGGCAGCAACGCGCCGGATACCAGATAGTATTATCTATTTTTGGTATCCTGCGAAATTTTATAAATAAAATGTCAAAGGAGAAACAAAAATTCTTTCAAAAACTTTAAGATAGAAGTAATAATCATGTTTTTTTCATTTCTTCAACCACAATTTTAGTTTGAAATAAGAGTGGCCATATTACTTGCAGGTACTTTAATCAGTTTCGTTGCATGTTGTACAAGAAGTGGTAAATGTATCCGTTCAACAGTGAGCGTAACCAAAATTTCTTTGTTGAGCAAGATTTAAATTATCAGAATTTACAAAAAAGACAAGTGTTTATGTGATTATTTGTAACTTTTCTTTTCATTTAATTATTTTAGTTGTTTTATTTTTTCTTTCTATAGTTTATTTTTATTTAGTTACTTAATATTATTTTTTTTCGACGGTAGCAACGCGCCGGGTACCCTCTAGTTATATATAAACAGAAAAAGATAAACATCAAAATACAATTCAAATTTTTTTTATAATTTTTATTTTAAAAACTGAATTATCAAATAAAAATGTTTTGAACCATTTTGACACAAGTTTCTCACTGCATAGGAACTCCGAAACCAATTTAACTCAGAAGACGTGTTCCTATCTTTCAATAAAATTAAATCGAAATGGTTTATCTGGGCCGTTCACCAACTTGGTTTTTGTCCCAATATCACCAAAATGGTATTCCACTTTGAAGTTCCTAATTATCTAAGGGAGAAGATGAGATATTAAAATATTTTAATGAAACAAAAATCACACACACACACACACACACACACACACACACACACACACACACACACACACACACACACACACACACACACACACACACACACACACACACACAAATGTTTCAACTCCCAAAATAATAGAAAACTTAACTGAAAAACAACAATAATTGAACAAAAAAATGGGGGGGGGGGGCATGTTAGCCTGGTTGGTAGAGCGTCAGTCTCGTAACCGAAAAGTAGCGAGTTCTGTCTCCGTCTCGGCCAAAGACCGCCGTGTAGACTCATGGCAGGTGGGGCACGTTCAATTGGTCGTGACTGTAAAGTCCTCCAAATTCCCATAACCTCTGGGAGTATTGAATCAGGGATGAGTCGGTCTCTGATTTGGGTCTAAATTCTGACTTGCGGATGGAGGAATGAGTTCGATAGCCCCCTGAAAAGGACTGTGTCGTGTGTGTTCGAGCAAAATCGTACTTTCATCTTAACGGTGCTCATTAACAACGAAAGGCGCACACTTCTGCCTTCATTCGAAAGAGCTACTTCTCATTCGGCTTGGTATGACCAAGTGGTATTAGACAGAACAGAACAACAACAAAAAAGGTGCTGCATTTGAATCATCCAATCATGTAAGATAATTAATAATATACGGGAAAACAATCTTTAAAATAATTTAGAAGGCAAATTTTCTTTTTTACTTATAATTTGTGTTGCTTATTTATGTGTGTTGTGGCTTATCCCACCTGGTTGACAGTGACATCAAACCAGGTCCATGAGCCCGAACGCCTTCAAACAATGTAACACTGCTTCAGGACTCGAGAACAGTTGCCCTTTATTGAAACCGACGCAGGCCAAAATGTGGGGAGGAGCAGCTTGAGTCGCACTGCATTTTGGACGTATGGGATAAACTTTGTGGCCCATCACATGACGTAGTACACGAGTGTGTCCACTTCGAAATCTAGCGAGAGTTGTCTGATCGCGCCTTATGCCAGCCCCAACTAAAACAGAGGCGTCCTGACACAGGGGTAGCGTGTCTTCTCCGTGATCTGGGCGTCCCAGGTTCGAGTCCTGGTTCGGACACGGTTGTTACTCTGTGTTCTGTCTGTGAGGCGTGTGAATGTGTCCCCTTGTAAAAAGGGGTTGTGCAAGCGAATGTGTGTGTTATCTTCATTTGAGCTAGAAGTCAGACTTCTGCCCTCTGGGTGCTCAGGGGTCTTTACCCTCAGGAGCTACTGCACCCCCTTTCCGTGGAAACACGGACATGACAAAAAAAAGCTAAAACAGATATCATGACTTATTTACGTTGGAGTATTACGTTTACATGACTTATTTCACTTAAAATTCATTACGTTTGCTGAGTCAGTGAATCATAAAGGTTTCGTCAGGGGAAACCATCTCGGCTGCAAAACCGAAGGGTTTCAGGTTTGAGACCCGATTCTACGGAAGAACCGTCATGTAAACGAGTGGTGCACGCTGTGGTGACATCTTAGAAAGCCAGTAACAGCCACTAAATATTGGTGATCATTTTTGTATAGGGGATATGCTACTCGGTTGCAAATCGGAAGGTCTCGAGTTTGATCCTTGGCGGAATTTAACCTCCACATTGGACAAATCCAGCCAACACTATAGCCACATTGGTGACCTCGGACGAGAAATCTTCCAACAGCTGTCGTGACGCCATCTACCCACAGCAAACACAACCAAAGCAAAACGAGGTACTGATGTTAAACTTTGAAAGTGATCTGCGATTACATGCGTCAATTTGCCGTGATATTTGTCATTTAAAAATTGTTTATGTGGAGATTGAATTAAAATTAATATAAAATATCTGGTTTTAGAAGCTGAGCATTGTGACAGAGAAAATTTCTAGAGCTTAATTCGGTAGCGTCCAAATGGGAGCAAATTACTTTGCAAAATTAAATTTAGAAAGAGATTAAATTCGTTAATTAACTGTTAACAAAATAAAAATAAAAAAACTTCAGAGTACTTCCGTTAATAAAAGTTATTTGCCTCTATTTTTCTCCGCTGGTGTAATGTGAAGATTTGGAGTGTCAGCTCAGAAAGTTACGCCCTTTTAAAAGTCACTTATCTTATTTGAGCACAGCTCAGAAGGATAAGACCATTTAATCAAGCCCTCGTTGAATTTTCCTCTTAGATTTTGTCCACCTTATTTGATCACAGCTCAGAAGGATCAGATTCTTTAATCAAGCTTCGTTGAATTTTCCTCTTAAATTTCGACTACTTTATTTGAGCATAGCTCAGAAGGATAAGATCATTTAATCAAGCCCTCAAAGAGTTTTGCTTTTACATTTCGCCTATCTTATTAGAACACTAGTGAGAAGAATAAGATTCTTTAATCAAGCCATAGTAGAATTTAAAAATTTGAGTAAGAAAAATCTTATCCAAATCCAAACTAAAGCAAAAGCACCCAAAAGAAAATTAGTTCTTTTCCATCCAAAAATGTGTTTACTTTTATATGAAATAAATATGTATAAATACGATTTTTTTTAAATTCTTCAACGTAAATTGTCCTGAAAAATGATTGAGTGTGTTAGTAGTTTAGTTTTGGTATGCACTCTTATATTATAGTTAGAATGCGAAATATTTTTTTGCCTAGTAGAAACCAGAGCTCACTGCGAAAAAGAATAATAAAAAGAGCCTATTTATTTTGTAGTTACACTTGCATAAATTCTAAAATATTATTATAAAAGTTTTCTCAATTTTTTTTGGTTTCCAAGAATAAAATTATTTTTTATGGAAATATAAAATGATTTCATAACATTCCTCGGTTCAACAGAAAAATAAAGAAAGTTGCTTGGTTTCAGTTTAGTTATACTAATGTACCATTGTAAAGCAGCACTTATGTTATTTTGGTACGGACCTCGTCATTTTGAACCACGGTTAGATGACGAGGACGACACCTGAACTGGCACCCCCCTCTCCACACCACACCAGTGGGAGGACGTTTGGCCTGACAGATTTAACGTGCAAGAGACCCCCATCACACGACGGTTCTCCGGTGGAATCCCGTTTCGAACCTGAAACCCTCCGGTTCCGAAGCCGAGACCATACCACCAGGCCACCACTGCCTAAGAAGGTAAAATAATAATAATAATAATACAAATCATAAAACAATAATAATAATACAAACCTCAGCAATAAGTAAAATCGCTTGCAATTCAGCTAGCCTTCTTCCCATGCAACCGCGGCATCCAAATCCAAACGGCAAAAATGCCCAAGGATAGGGTTTGTACTCCTTTCCTTCCAACCAGCGTTCAGGAATGAATTGCAACGGCTCCTTGCAGTACTTCTCTTGGGTGAAAAGCTCTTGATAAGGTACAGTAAGTAAAGTCTAATGAAAGGTTAAAAAATTGAACTTATTTTCAGTGGCATCAATCAAAATAGTCAAGATACTAGACAATTGGAGAAGGAATAGAAATTCTGAATATTAGGAGAAAAGGATATAGAGAGCAACTTTATTATATTGAGCTTTGAGTAAAACACAAATTTAAGATTCCGAAAAATTAACAACTCTGTTCAGCAAGTCTTCTTCCCATGCAAGCGGCATCCAAATCCAAAAGGCAAAAATGCCCACGGATAGGGTTTGTACTCCTTTCCTTCCAACCAGCGTTAAGGAATGAATTGCAACGGCTCCTTGCAGTACTTCTCTAGAGTGAAAAGCTCTTGATAAGGGAGAGTGAGTAAAGTCTAATGAAAGGTTAAAAATTTGAACTTATTTTCAACTAGCTGTTACCCGCGACTCTGTTCGAGTGGAAATTTTGATGTATATTCACGAAAAGCCATCAAATAATGACAAATAAAAAAAAATTAAACCTAACCTAAAAACGATACATATAAAAGTATAAGCATATATGAAAAATACATAACATAAATACAATTTAATAACAAAAACACACAACTAACGTAAAAACAATTTATTTACATTGTATATCCAAAATAAAACAAAATGGCAAATTAAGACCGGTCAAAACATTTTATTTATTGATCGAGATAGAAATAGCTACAATAGTATTATACACATACGGGTTATCAGCGAATAAGTCCTGATTTCAAAATTAAATATCTCTGTAACAAAAACCGATAGAATTATGCGGTAAACTGTACGTTTATAAGCAAAACTGCAAAAATGCTGCTCAAAAGTTTAGAAAATTTAGTTACGAAAATCGTTAACAGATGGTGCTCTAAACACAATGCCCATAGACGCTTTCAGTGCGACGTCAAAAATGAAAAATGACTCCCTATCTGACTCCTTGTGACTTCTTCCTGTGGGGAGCATTGAAACACACTATCCTAACACTAACTAAACTAACAATGCTCCCCACTTCCTGTGGGGAGCATTGAAGGACACTACCTATAGAAACAATCCCGCCACTCTGGATGAGTTTGAATCGTTGATTGGTGTTGCATGTGATTCCATTTCCGTTGAGACATTGCAAGACATGATGTCAAATTTCATTGTTCGATTACGCCACCTCATTGTTTAGAACGGTGAACATTTTGAAAAAAATTGTATTTTGATTGCAAGAACCGCATCACTTTATTTATGTTTTTTTTTTTGTTTATTTTTTAAGACTCCTTTCATAGAAAAAGTTTTCAGTGCAGAGCGCTATCTGTTAACGATTTTCGTAACTAAATTTGGACAGCATTTTTACAGTTTTGCTAATAAACGTACAGTTTACCGCATAATTCTATATATCTTTGTTATAGAGATTTTAAATTGTGAAATCAGGGCTTATTCGCTGATCTCCCTGCATTTTCAAACTTTAAATTTGAATGAAAATACAATTGTCAACAGTCACGCGCGAACTTTCGATGCCAGATGATGTAATGGACATGTATGACTTTCCTACGACAGTTGGGATAACGCAAGGTGATTAGAATTTTTTGTATTTCCTTTATTCGTTTTTTTTTATTTATTTATTTAAAAGTACTTCAGAATGAATCCGGAAGATCAATTCATTAATAACATTTGATTTAAAATTCCTCAAACACTAAAAAAAATAATAATAAAATAGAATTGCTTGAAATAATCGGTCGAAATTCTGCTAAGCCTAGTCTGATTACTGTTGGAAAAAAAATCGGAGCCTTCCTCATCTTTGGCGGGATTTGGCCTCAGCTTTTTGTTGAGAAAGTTAGTTTTTAATGAATAAAAAAGGAACCACTCAATGAACCAGAATAAAAAGTAGCCTATGTTCTATTCCTGACTATTATCTATCTTTGTGCTCAATTTCATCCAATTCTGTTCAGCCGTTCTGGCGTGATTGAGTAACAAACATCCAAATTTTCCCATTTATAATATTAATATAAATACAACTTTCTAAAGATGATATTAATCTGTATGAAGAAAAAAAAATTATAAAAAATTCTTTTGTAATAAGAATAAGTGTTCATAAATTAAAATGTTAATAGTAAAAGCGTATGAAAAAAAGAGAAATAAGTTTACAGAAACTTACACCAGCCGGAATGTGATAACCACTGAGCACAATATCTCGGTCTAATATTCTCGCAGATCCACCCACAGGTGGATTCAGCCTGAAAAGAAATCATTTTCCTTCATTTTCAGGTACACAGAAAGTATCACCCCCCCCCCCCCCACACACACACACACACAAAGCATCGTAATCGTAAATTTCGAAATGTAATACTTACCGTAAAATGTAGCATTTACCGTACCGCTTTCGAAATGTACAGGGTGCGCCAGAGAAACTTACTTATTTGAAAAAATTCTCGAGCGGGGAGTAGAGGGAAGAGAGATATCGCTACTGGAAGGAAAAATCCCCTAGTTTGTTTCTTTCTCTAGTCAGTTGCCATCATGCTTTGGTCTAGAGGGCAGCGGGCCTTCACCGTCGAGAGCTTTTCTAACGGTCCCTCACTTGTTGCCACGCAACGTGCCATCTGCACTCGCTTTGAAATTCCTCCTCCCAGATCCGTTCCTGACCGTAATTCGATTCTGTCGTGGGTTAATTCCTTTCGGGTGTGTCGCTGAACCCAGAAATGGACATCAACGGACCACCAGAATTCCGGAAAATGTCGAAAGAGTGAGGCAGTCAGTTCTACTATCGGTTCGCAAACACGCAGCTGCTCTGGGATTATCTGACACCCTAGAATTTTTTGTATTTCCTTTATTCGGTTTTTTTTTTTCATTTAAAAGTACTTCAGAATGAATCCGGAAGATCAATTCGACGAATTCTCCATCAAGACCTTCAATTTCATCCCTATAAATTGGCTACTGTGCAAGAATTAACTGAACGCGATTTTGTTGTCAACAAAAATGCATGTGAAATTTTGCTTGACAACCTGCCTGAAGACGCGGCTGTTTCTTTCAGTGATGAGGTTCATTTTGAAATCTCTGGTTCGATCTACCACGGACAATAGTTCACCTTTAGAGCAACATTCATGACACCATTGCCAACATACCGATTGATATGCCGCAAAGAGTGGACACGAACTTCAAAAATCGACTTAATCAGTGTATGCGCAATGGAGGTCACCATTTAACCGATGTCATTTTCAAAACTGTATGAAAAAAATTGCGATATTGTATTCTCAAATAAAAAGAATAATTAAAACAATAACTGAAGTACTTTTGTTTTTATTGACCTTTCAAATAAGTAAGTTTCTCCGGTGCACCCTGCATATAAGCAAAAAATGATCATGGAAAAAAATGCATTTAAAGTTTTTATTTGTCTATATCATAATATAAAATTTATTCAATTTGCTTGCAACCTTTACAAGAGGTGATTCAAGCTAATCTAAAAAGTTAAAAAGTGCAAAAGTTTATGGAAACAAAATATTATATTTGTATATTGAAGATGTAAAAAGAAAAACTAACGAAAGATCAAAATTTCACAAATCTTATCATAATACCTTTAAAAAAAATTAATACGAATATCAAAATTGATTAAATGTATATTTCTGCTATTCTGATTGCTATTTTTATTGTTTTGTTTGCTATTTCTGTTATTCTCCGTACTATTTCTGCTATTCTGTTTGAGCGATGCAGTTGTAACTTTTGACCATTTGCTCCAAATGACACTGTGGAGAGTCTCATTAAAGTTTTGTGTCTTGAACCAAATACATCGCTCTAATAGCTCATTTGGTGAAAGCTTTCGGTAAATTTGCAATATTTTGCTAATTGAGCTTCTTCTCGATTATGATTACATTCATTGTAATATAAAGGGGAAGTATAAACAATATTTGATGCTTTTTTTTTTTAATTTCAGATATAATAATTGTACCACACCTATAACCTTTGCGAAAATACATGCAAAGTTTTATCACAATGGGATGAACTGTATGGCAAGGCTTAAAAACAGGAACAAATATTCATTTTTATATATTAGATATTGTAACTGTAATATGCCTATAACCTTAGCGCAAGTGCAAACAATAAGGTAGCAGCAAATCGGATGAACGGTACGGCAGCCCTTAAAATACGACCAATCATTCATTTTAATATATATTATATATAATATAATAACTACGGTATGCTTATAACCTTCTCGCAAGAGCGAACAATAAGTTGGCAAAGTTTTATCGCAATCAATGTGTTGCATATTCAAATCAAGAAGACGTCGTTCACAGAGGAGCAATATCATTGGATAATCATTTTGTTACCGGAAGTACGTTCTACTTCCGGATGAACTGTCATTGGATGGTGTGTTTTTTAAGCACTGTGTACAAGCTGTATAATTCTGCAAGGTACAGACACCTTTATTTCTTCATTAAAAGAATTTGATTTTAATTCGATGATTGTTTTTTTTACTCAGTTAATTTTTGTTGAGAGAACTATTCCAACTTGGTTATGGGCCTAGGTCATCCTCAAACTTTAGAAATTTTTGCTGTAAGATCCGTGTTTATGAACAAGTGCTATTAATTGTGAATTTTACAAAGCCGAAGAAAAAATGAATTCAGAATTTTCGTCTTTTGAGTTCCCGAAACTCGACGATTTGAATTATTCGTCATGGAAGGAAGATATGGAAGTCTCGTAGATCGATCGCAGCTGTTGGAACTATGTAATTGGCGAAGAAATGCCTACTGCAGCGCATAAAATATGAACAAACAAAAATTCATTTTTATAAATTAGATTACATGCAAAAAAAGTTCTCATTTTTTGCGCACCTTATTTGATATTCATTTTTGGAAGAGTATTATCCAACTAAACGGGAGAAGAGGGAAAACCGTGCGGAGAAAAAGGCTATGATACTTTTATCATTTGAGCATTCGCATAATTTTCTACTGATAAAACTGTGAAGAATTTGTCACATGATATTTATTTAATAAGTTATATGCAATAAACTTTATATATAAATTTTAAATCAAAAATTTCAGATTGCTTGTGAATCAAATAGCTTTTCTTAAAAACTACAATCTCTTGATAAATGTTCAAGCATTTTTTATAGCATTGTTAAGTTTTATACCGGCGAATTGTCACTAGACATAATATGAAGGGATATCATTTTTTTATTAAAGCTTATCCATCAGTTTTATAAATTAGATCGCATGTAAAAAAACAATGAATATTGTTTCTCATTTATTGCGCATCTTATTTGATATTCATTTTTGGGTGAGTATTATCCAACTGAATGGAAGATTTTGTGGAGGAGACTCCAATACTTTTAGCATTAAAGCATCCGCATAATTTTCTACTGATAAAATCCCGAGGAATTTATGTCATATGATGTTTATTTAATAAGTTATATGCAACAAACTTTATATATAAATTTTAAATCAGAAATTTTAGATTTCTTATGGATCAAATAGCTTTTTTTGAAAACTAAAATCTCTTAATAAATATTTAAATATTTTTATAGCATATGAAGGTAAATCATTTTTGTATTAAATCTTATCCATCAATTTTAATTTAGTTGAATGTTTTATTCACATTTTTCTAATCTGTCCCGTGGTAATACATGCACACAAAACACAAATAATTCACAAAACAAAAATATGAAATAGACAACAATAAAGACAAATTTAGACATAATGATAAGTATTTAAAAAGAATTTAATAATTAAACTTGATGATAAATTTTACCTAAAACTGTTAACAAAATGTAATCACATAACAAACTTTTTCATGTACAAAATTTTAAAAAAATTAAAAAAGTCATGGCTCTAGGTTATTGTCTTACCAAGTACAAGGAAAAATAAACTACACTAATAGTAATTTTATAAAGAATTATTCATTGTAGTTAAATTACTTATTATAAATTCAATTCGAATTAATTCCTGTTGAAAAATTCTTAATTTCACATGATTACAGAATTTTACCATCCCTTCAAAGCATCAACTAAAGATTTATAAAGTTCATCTTCTAAATAAAAATGGTATAAAAAATGAAAACATTTGAAACTTTCAAAAATAAGACAAAGTTAAAATTATCTAACTAATTAATAAAGATTAATATATCAGGTTCTCTAATACTTAAGAATATAACGTACACAACTTTCTTCCTATAATGAGTTGGTTATGCCAAGAAGACAAGTTCAATCAAAGGTTAAAATTTTAATACATAAAGGGTTATCAGAGTCAAAAGTAACCCCATAATTTGATAGGCTTGTTTACTATTAACTATGCAAACGAGCAATTACTTGGTTAAAAAGCTTTGCGCTTTTCAAAAACCTATAAAATATTTAATGCGTACCTTAACGATTCCTTGAAACAAGCTTGCAAATACTTCAGCTCATAACAATTGGAATTTGTCAATTTGGCGTCCTTTGTCGGAAGAAAACTCATTATTTCTTTATATAATACATCTTGTTTCTCTGGATGCTTGGCCAAATGATAAAGAAGAAACCCAACACTGTGTGCAGTCTGAAAGGATGATAATTTTACAATAAATCTCAAAAAAAGAATTTTCAAAAGTACAATATTAATATTAATAAAAGAATGAGTTCTTTTGATGCTTTTTTTAACCCGTATTTAATTATGATCTACACTGATGGAAAAAAAATCCCAACACCAAGAAAAAATTATTGTACAGTAATGAAATTTGAGGAATACATTTGTCTAGGTAACATATTTAATTGATTAAAGTTTCAAGATCACAGGTAGAGCCATTGGAGAGAAGAGTCATTTCAAATGTTAAATGTTGGTAAATTAGTAACTGGTGTAACCGCCAGAATTTTGAATGCAAGCATGCAAACGTGCATGCATTGTGTCGTACAGGTGTCGGATATCAGTTTGTGGGATGGAGTTCTATGCCTGTTGCACTTGGGCGGTCAATGCAGGGACGGTTAATGCTGGTTGAGGATGACGCTGGAGTTGTCGTCCAATGATGTCCCATACGTGCTCGATTGGAGAAAGGTCTGGTGATCTAGCCGGCCAAGGCAACATTTCGACACTCTGTAGAGCATGTTGGGTTACAACAGCGGTATGAGGGCAAGAGTTATCATGTTGGAAAACACCCCCTTGAATGCTGTTCATGAATGGCAGCACAACAGGTTGTATCACTAGATTGAAGTACAAATTTGCAGTCAGGGTGCGTGGGATAACCACGAGAGTGCTCCTGCTGTCATATGAAATTGCTCCCCAAACCATAACTCCAGGAGTAGGCCCTGTGTGTCTAGGCCGCAGACAGGTCACTAGCAGGCGTTCACCTGGCCGCCTTCTAACCAACAAACGGCTATCACTGCGACTAAGGCAGAACCGGCTTTCGTCAGAAAACACAACAGATCTCCACTCCGTCCTCCAATGAGCTCTAGCTTGACACCACTCACGTTGCAAACGGCAGTGGTTTGGAGTCAGTAGAATGCACTGTACAGGGCGTCTGGCTCGGAGCTGTCCTTGAAGTAACCGATTTGTAACAGTTCCTTGTGTCACTGTGGTGCCAACTGCAGCTAGAATTTCAGCTGTAGACGCAGTACGATTAACCATAGCCATACGCCGAATACGACGGTCTTCCCTCTCAGTAGTACCACGTGGCCACCCGGAACCTGGTCTTCTTGAGGCAGTACCTTCCCTTGACCACTGTCGCCAATACTCATGCACAGTGGATACATTCCTACCAAGTCTTTCAGCAATATCGCGGAAAGAAAACCCACATTCTCGTAGCCCTACAACGCGATCTCGTTCAAACTCAGTGAGCTGTTGATAAGGGCTTCTTCGTCTTCTCAGAGGCATCCTTGACTAACATTAACCCACTACGTTAAATCTCAACTGTAAATAACGATCACGAACCTTACAGCGCTTATTTAAACCAAACCTCATTTGCATGTTCATAGTGTCGCTACTAGCGCCACACTTACGCGCGTAGCTCGAAATTTGAATCGACGTCATCTTTCAGATGTATAAACACGCCTACCAAATTTCGTTTATCTAGCACAGCTCCTTCCTAGTGTTGGGATTTTTTTCCATCAGTGTATATAATATGGACAGTCTCCACGAGATGGCGCAGGTGGTGTCAGTGAGAACCCTAATGATGGGTTCAGACGAGGCTTATTATTGTCCGCAAACGTTACCTCTCTGCTGTTGTCCCGGCATTGTCCTCGTGTGAACACTTGAGACAACGTTTGTCCCGACGGGACAATCATTGGGTTCAGACGAGGCTTATTATTGTCCGCAATAGGCTATCACGCCTACTTCCGGAAATCACTTGACCACAACGAGACAATGGCAAATGATTGTCCCGTCGGGACAAACGTTGTCCACACTGTCTCAAGTGTTCACACGAGGACAATGCCGGAACAACAGCAGCGAGGCAACGTTTGCGGACAATAATAAGCCTCGCCTGAACCCACCACGGACAACGTTTGTCCCGATGGGACAATCATTTGCCATTGTCCCGTTGTGGTCACGCGATTTTCTGAAAGTAGGCGGGATCTTCTATTGCGGACAATAATAAGCCTCGTCTGAACCCACCTTAACGCAAGTAGATGGAATAATACTACAGCGAGTGGAATTTGGAATTAACGTCTCAAACCCAACTCGGCTGAGAGCGAGTTGGATGAAACCATTTTTTCTACAGATTGGTATGGGAGTGAGAGCCATGTTGGAGTTTTATGTAACATCCGTGTCGGACTCGTTCGTATACGCATTCTGAGACACGCTGTTTGTTATTTTTTGCAGATAGGTGTGTGAGTAGGCTTTCGTCATGGCTGGAAAAAATATCTGCTTTTATTTGCGAAATAACACTTACGATGAAAAAGAATTTAAATGCTCATATCAGACAATTTCATCCTGAACTGGAAGTTAAAATCCAGGGGAATCAGTTTTGTGTGATGTATGAGAGTACATTTCGTACAGTTGGATTGTTACATGAGCATTTAGAAAATAGACATTCTGTATCTCTTCATTTTGTAAATAGGAATTTTTATTCAGAAGAAGAATTTTTGGATTGGGAATTCTAAATTGAGAAAGAAAGTCAATCGTACTTCATCACCCGAAACTCTTTTGTAAAGAAAGACATTGGCAAAAAAATTGTTTTATTATACATGCCATCGTAGTGGATCATTTAAACCGAAAGGTGAAAGAATTCGCCAATTCAAAACCTCGACATCAATAAAAGCAGGCTCTACTTACTCAGCAATTCTAAATGTTACTACAGTTACTATTGATGGTATCGCAGAAATATGTTCGATATCAATCGGTGCTTGTTGGGCATGATTTGGATGTTGGAAAATTGCCCCTGTCGAAAAACGAAAGGTTAGATCTTGCTGCAGATTTGCAGCTTGGAATCCTTATGGCCAAGATATTAGATTAAATAAGGAAAAACTTCTCGGCAACAAGCTCTTAACATCAAGAAAAGATCTGCATAACATTAGCAGAGACTTTCGAATCGGAAGGAACACTGTACATTCTTCATCTATTAATGATATTCTTGCTTAAAAAAATAATGAATTTTTGTCTAAAGATTTTGCTGTAAAATGAGTTCGATGTTTTTGGAGAATGGGTATTTCTATTATATAATTAAATTATAAATATTTATTATATTTGATATATTTGTTAATGTATGAAGACAATTTTCTATACGACAGTTGTTTATTTAACTTTTAAAATTATATTGATGTTTTAGTTCACAAATACATTTCAATAATGGTTAATATGTTATGATGAAAAAATGATAATATTTTCAAGAAAATGTGTGGTGCTTTTATGCATTGCATATTTTGAATTGCTTATTTAATTGGATGCATAATAAATTCAATCTAACTGTCCTCAGTAATAAATTATTGAAAATCCAATTATAACTGTTTTCTTTATATTTGCTTTTTTAAATAATTGTAAGGAATAAAGTTTCTCTCTCTCTCTCTCTCTCTCTCTCTCTCTATATATATATATATATATATATATATATATATATATACACAATAAAAGCTCCTTATTCGCGTTTCCTTCATTCGCGAATTAAAAAAATGCGGCCCAATTCCTATATTGGCGGCTAAAAATGTTTTTATTTGCGGATCTAATAAGTACTTACATAATAATAAAAGGATTCCAATAGGTATCCAACCCAATATCCTTTATAAATGCCATCAAATGGACTAATAAAAAAAAATAGATCTTATTACAACTTTGCCTAAAGTATGCTGTTAAATGATATCACCGAGGACTTTGACATAAGCCGCCTTTGCCGCGATCGGTGTTTTTGAGAATGTAAACAAACAGAATGAAAGCAACCTCATTACTCAGTGAATAAAGTATATTTTTAAATGTTTCTGTTCTGTTCAATGGTAAAAGCCGCTTTGCGTCTTTTATTGTTTCGTCTTTCACATTCGTTACAAAAATTGTGATTGAGTTACACGTCTCTACTGCTCTTTTTCTAATTTATAATGTCAACTAAAAAAAAATGAGAAACAAGTTTCGACACGAAAAAAATTTGTGTTACCGCTTAAAGTCAAAATAGAAATGCTTGATCGTTTACGCCTTGGAAAGTCATTTGCATCCATATCACGCTCATTCAATTTCAATGAATCAACTGTACGACCGATAAAAAAATCCGAAGATAAAATTAGGTCGTCTGTAGCTTCAACTTCACTATCAGCGAAAATTGTTCGTGATCCAGCAATAGAAAAAAGGGAAGTGGCGTTGTCATTATGGATCGAAGACCGCAACCAAAAAAGGGTACCATTGTGCGATCCAATGATCCGGGAGAAGGCAAAGCGTCTTTGCGCTCATTTTAAAGAACCTGATGGTAGTTGTAATGGTGAATGTACAGATGGAGGATTTCAAGCATCGGAAGGTTGGTTCATTGCATAACATTAAAATCGTTGGAGAAGCAGCATCTGCAGGCACTGCTGCAGCAGAACGATATCCAGAAGAATTTGAAAACCTAGTAGCTGATGGAGGATACAAACCTGAGTAAGTATTTAATGCAGACGAAACTGCACTGTTTTGGAAGAGAATGCCAAATAAAACATTCATTTCTAAAAGCGAAAAGCCTGCTCCCGGATTTAAGACAGCAAAGGATAGTTACACTGCTGCTATGTTCTAATGCATCTGGAGATTGTGTCATTAAGCCACTGATGCTTTACAAATCGTTTAATCCTCGGGCTTTAAAAAATCAAAACAAGGACAACCTACCAGTGTTTTGGCGTGTTAGTAAGAAAGCGTGGGTTACAAGAGCTATTTTTTTGTGACTGGTTTCAGAATTGTTTTGTTTCTAAAGTTGAAACTTATTTAAAAAAAAGAATTTAGACTTTAAAGCACTTCTAGTTTTGTACAATCAGGGGTCCTCGTACAGGTAATCCTCGCGAGCTTGAAACTATGCATCCAAATATAAAAGTGACATTTTTACCTCTCAACACGATGGCTTTGCTTCAACTTATGGAGCAAGGAATAACCCAGGCCTTTAAGCTCTATTACATTAGACGAACCTTCAAAATCATGTTGGATAATATGGAATGTAATCCTGATATGAATGTTATGGAATGACGGAAGAAATTTGATGTTGTAAAATGCATCGTAAACATAAAAGAATCATTGGAAGAACTGAAGCCACACAAATTGAAGTTATGATGGAAAAAACTGTGGCCTGCTGTGACTGCGGAAAATGACGAAGAATCTGTGCAAGTTCAAACTTTGACTGCAAACATAGTCGAAATCGCGAATGGAATAGGACGAGATGGATTCGAACAGATAGAATCAAGTGACGTTCAGGAATTGCTCGAATCGCAAGATGAAGATTTGACTGAAACCGACTTGGAGGAAATGTTAAATTCACAGCCCATTGAAGAAGAGGCTTCAAAAAGCACTGGAAACGTGACATTTAATTTGAAAAATCTTAGTAAAGATTTAAGAACGCGAATGAGCTTTGCGATTTCTTCCTGAACATTGATCCGTCTATGGAACGAAGTCTTTTTTTTAAGATTCAGATTGCTAATGCGACTACTGCGCATCAGTCTGAATTGAAGGAGCTTTTAAAAACTGCCAAGCAAGAGAAAATTGCAAAATATTTCAAACCATTAACTATGCCTTAAGATAATTAATCAGAATGTTCAAAAACTTCAAGTAAATTGAATTTTTTATACATTTGTTTTTTATTTATTTATTTATTTTATTTATATATATTTTTTAATTTGTCACCTAGGAACGCATCCCCTATAATCCCATATAAATTACCATTTCGTATTCACGGTTTCTGTATTCGCAGCATATGTATGGAACATATACCCATATACATAATAAAGAGCTTTTACTGTATCTAAAACCAACCCAAGTAAAAATTTACATTTATTAAATTAACCTTAATTAATGTTAATTTAATAAGCCTTAAAGTTAATGGAATTATTAGGGAAGCATTTCAGTCATTTTTATTCTTATTTGTTATTGTTCAATAATACTCAATATTAATTAAGGTATCCGACTACGTTAAAAACACTGATTATAGATCACATTGGTGAATTTTTTTTATTGGTATTTCTTGTAGTTCAGACTTTCCAATTTCCAAAACAAACAAAAAATGTTCTAGGAAAATGAAGGCCTGACCTATCATCCAGGGTCACATATTTTTCAGCTAAAATTTGTCTTTCACTTCCATTTTCTTAGAACTTTAATTTTCATAAACATTTACCTCCGTTGACATGATAACCCAAAAACTAATCATGGTATTCTCATAAAAATTTCAGGGTATGATTTAAATAATATAGGTAATGAAATAAACCAAAAGTTGGATTGTAGGTGAAATGCTTTTTCCTTTATAGGTGTTTTTATAAAAATTAAGTTGTAAATTTATGGGAAAAATGAGTATATACGTATATTTTTACCCGTAACTTCTTTGCACCTCAAGATTTTTCTTAGATTTTGATTCATTTTATTCATCACTCTTTTCTGTAACTTGTGTACAAAGAAAAATAGAATTGCTGCATGACACGTTTTTGTAGAAGAGTGATAATCATTTTGGTTAAACTTCATTAAAATTTACAACAAAACATAGTGTTTTTTTCCTGTACATAGCCCAGCTACACCACGTGAAAGATGCTATGCGACTGAAAAATTCCATTGACAAGGCTAAACAAGACAACGTCAGTCCCTATGTTGAACAAATCGTCAAAACCGCACTCCAGCAGCTCGAATGGGAGATCTTTCAGCATCCACCGTATTCTCCGGATCTTGTACAGTCGGATTACCATCTTTTCCGCCCCCTGTCAAACCATATGTGGGGCGTTACCTTCGACAAAGAAGAGGGCTTTAAAAACTGGCTCAACAACTTCTTCGATACCAGATCGGGCGAATTTTGGTGGAACAGCATCGACAAATTGATCGAGAGGTGGGAGGAGGTCGTAAACAGCAACGGCGAATACATAATTGATTAATTGGTTGTTATTACTAAGGATTTTCTTTAAATAAAAGCCTTTGATAAAAAAGCTACGAACTTATTCCCCAACCTTATAATATGCAAATAATTAAAAAATATGCATAAATATGCAGGTTATTAATATATAAATAATATGCACAAATTATATAAATAATATGCAGATAGTTAAAAAAATTATTTATTACCGCTTCAATGCCAGCCATTAGAAAATCAGCTAAAACAACCATTATATCTCGCACATCCAACTTTTTATTATTGATCAGTACTTCAAGAAAAGACGACGGTTTTTCTTGATATTCTTCGTACGGTTTTAAGTTCAACAGAGCACTATTGATATGTTTGAACGCTATCCTAAAAAAATAAAAACAAAGTGATGATATGAAAATAAGTAAATTCCAGAGTTCTTGTTTTTGTAAATGAATAACACTTACTCTGAAAAGGTGTCGGAGCATTTTACAAATTTTTTCCATGTCGGAGTTGAGAAATACTTCCAGAGCTGAAAATTACGAGAGAATGCTTCTAGTTTTATGATGCAATCGAATTTAGTCAGCACAGAATTGATAATTTTCATACCATCCGAATCTTTATCCAAGTCGGTAGCTAAGCATCCAAGTCTCGTGTTCAATCCAATTAAACAAATAGCTAAAAAGGAATAAAATTTACTTCATTCTCAGAATAAAGTTTCCAAAAACAAAGTTTATTCTTAAAAGGATATGTTTGCGAGTAGTTCCTTCATTTGTTATTTTTATTTTGGTATTTCATAAAATTCTCGCAACATATCCATCAAACCGATTAGTGATTAGAATGGTAACGGATACGGGGTATGAGAGGGCGTTCTGTTCTGTCAAATAGATATCGTGAATGACATAAAATTTCAGTTTCATTTTCATTACATATGTTAAAATTGTACTAAATCATGCCTTTCTGCTTTATGAAGAGAAAGTACTATAATCGTCAAGGAATTCAACCTCCAGATTTTGATTATTCTAAAGGGCTCAAGAGTCAAAAAAAATTAAAACAACGAATAGAATAAATTCTGATACATGTATTAAAATTATACTAACTCATGCCTTTCTGCTATATGAAGAGAAAGTACTTTAATCGTTAAGGAATTCTACGAACTGTAATCGTCAAGGAATTCAACCTCAAGATTATGATTATTCTAAAGAGCTCAAGAGTCAAAATAATTATAACAATAAATGGAATGAAATTTGATTGATTCGTGAAAATTGCAAACGCCACAAGCAAGAAAGGATGAAATCAGATTCAATACAGAATGGTAGATTTCAATTAAGTTTTGGACGATCTGAGCCTTTGTGAATACAATAACTGAAAAACACGACTAGATATATCGACGAAATTTGATAAATAGCATTTAGATAAAAATAAAATGATTAAAAATGTCCAGAACTTTTCGATTCACAAAAACTACTTTTCCGAATTTCTACAGAAAGGTTGGAAGAATTATTTTTGAACTGAAACCGTATAAAATATACACTTAATCCCATATTTTATTGAGTCGTCTGAGTGCTCTGTTTTGTTTTAGTTATGTGTCTTTTTTAAGAAGCATAAACGCTCGAGTCATTACAACTCAACAGAGGTTAGTAAAGTGCTGTTGCTAATTTGGATTTTGACTTTTTTAAAAAAAAGGAACAATGTTTAAGAACATTAGAAAAGAAGATTTAGTGCTTTTATTGAATGAAAGTGGAGAAGTAGCGACAGAGCCGGCCTTCTCTATGAAGGGCCCCGGGTGCAAAAAATCATTTGGGGCCCTAAATTTTTCGCTAAGTAAAAAAAAATATATATTCAATAATGTATGTAAAAATAAATTAATATGTAAAAATGTATTTAATAATGCATGATTTTGTTTTTGGTATTAATTACTACAGGAAAATTACAATATTTCTAATGACCTTTTCGATAGTATAGCAAGAGCGTTTAAACATTATACCCATATGCTTGACCGAAGACAATCCTTTATTTGATTTTAATTTGCTGAAAGAGGGTTCAGCATTTATTATATTTAGTAGCTGGCAATGTAAAGGATTGTAAAAAATGCCATATTAATATACCGGGTGGCCAGAAATAAAACACCCCTACTCTGACCTCCCTGGATATCGAACTACTCAGTGTAAAGGCTTGAAAATTTGTGGACATACTATTCAAAAAATGGGGAAACGGATTTCACGAAAAAAAATTTTAGTTCCAGAAATCACCGATAGGTGGCGCTGTACCACTGGACGTATGCTGAAAAGACACAAAAACACGTTTTAAACACATTTTATTTGAAAGTACCAAGCATACATGAAACAAGGACGTTATCGATGCAGGGAATGCTGCTCAATATGGTTCCCTTCCTGAAGATGTAAAATGTGAAGTCTGTGGACAGCTTGTTCAACTGCGGATCGTAACTGGTCATCTGAGATGCTTCTCACATGCAGACTGATACTCTCTTTCAAATCTGCCAAGGTTATCAGACGTTCTCGATAAACAAGGTTTTTTAAGTGTTCCCAAAGCCAAAAATCACACGGATTAAGATCCGGTGAACGAGATGGCCAAGTTGTCGGAAACGCGCGACTGATTATTCTGTCAGTGGTGAAATGTTGGCGAAGAAACTGTTGCACAGGGAGTCCAATGTGTGGAGGTGCTCCATCTTGCATAAAAGTAATGGTGTCAAGGCATTGGCGCTGCTGCAAATGGGGTACAACAAATGTTTCGAGCATCCTTTTGTACCTGTTGGCCGTCACGGTACATGTCTCAAGGCCATTGGAAGTAACCTCTTCGAAAAAGAACGGTCCAAGGATGAATGTGGCTGTGAATCCACACCAGACTGTAACTTTCGGTGAGTGGAGTGGAATCTCTTGGAAGGTACGGGGGTTTGTCGTGTCCCATATGCGACAGTTATGGGTGTTCACTGTTCCACTGAGGTGGAAATGGGCCTCATCGCTCCACAGAATCTGCCACGGCCACGATGCATCCACTTCAACTCTAGCAAGAAATGTCAATGCAAAGGTCAGTCGCATCTCCCTGTCTGTGGCCAGCAATTGTTGATTAGGGCGGATTTTGTACGGGAAACAATGCACCATTTTTCTGAGTACGTTCCACACTGTGCTATAGGGAACACCCAAGTGTCGTGACACTGCACGTGCACTACTGCAGCCTAAAACATTATCCATTGACTGTTCAACAATACCGGTGGCAACATCTTCAACGACATCTGAACGAACCGGTTTGCGTCCTCGACCAGGCTGAACTCCAAGATGTCCAGTTTCCTCGAATCGAGCGATCATTCTCCTGAGAGCTTGTGGAAGCAATGGTCCCTTACGCAAATCCTTAAGTCGGCGAAACTCTCGAAGTGCTGCTGGAGCATTTCCTTTATTCTCGTAAAACAACTTCACAAGCAAAGCGCGTTCTGGCAGCGTGACAGCCATCACTAATAAGAATGACATTCCCCACCTTTTAACTTCTTTTATACCCAGAACATGGCTTCTAACCATGCTTTATGCAAATTTTTCTGGTTACAGTATGAAATTGCAGTTACAACGGGAGTTCTAGCTTCTTTACTATTTTTATTTTCCATAAGGGGCAGAAAAATTAAAAAGGAAGCATGGAAGCATTCCATTCCGCATAAACATTTTAATTTTTATTATTATTTGTGTCTTTTGATCATAGTTCCAGT
The DNA here is from genome assembly GCA_026543055.1 of Argiope trifasciata. Lineage (NCBI taxonomy): Eukaryota > Metazoa > Arthropoda > Arachnida > Araneae > Araneidae > Argiope > Argiope trifasciata. The sequence continues at coordinate 28,101 of JAPMOQ010044550.1, forward strand.
TGTGCAGCGCCACCTATCGGTGATTTCAGGAACTAATTTTTTTTTCGTGAAATCCGTTTCCCCATATTTTGAATAGTATGTGTACAAAATTTTGAGCCTTTACACTGAGTAGTTCGATATCCATGGAGGTCAGAGTAGGGGTGTTTTATTTCTGGCCACCTTGTAGACAAAATTATTAGGTTGTTCGGAAAGTAATTTCGTTTTTTCCTGACAAAGGATTTAATTGCATTTTTCGCACCCAATTTCATACTTAAACCTCAAAATCATTTTATGTTTTAAGAGCTGATATAGCAAGGCTTGAGTGTGAAAAAGTGCAGCTGATTCTTCGCAGTAGTTTATGGATGGTGCCCTTTTAAATATGGAGAGCAATAAACAGCATTTTCGTCATTTTTTTTCTTTTTTGCTATAAAAGGTAAAAATGCTGTTCAAGCCAGAAATAAATTAGCCAATATGTGTGGAGAAGATGTGTTAACAGTACATCAGTACCAGAACTGATTTGCAAAATTTTTCCTTCAAATGAGGAGGCCAAAAACCACCTCGATCAGTTTTTTTTTTACAGCAAAGACCAAAACTTTTATGAGCGTGTAATCATGTTACTACCAAAACTATGCAAAAGGTATTAAACCAGGATGGCAATTTTATAATTTAATAAATAATTTATTCCTTAAACGAAAATTTCTTTTCATTTTGACAAAAAAATACGAAATGACTTTCCGAACAACCCAATAGATAATTGATTTACAAGTCCATTGAACCCAGCCTCAGCCTCGCCTTCCAAAATCCTCAGCCTCGCCAAATCAAGGGCAAAAAAGCCCACAGAGAGTTTGTATTCCTTTCCTTCCAACTAGCGTTTAGGAATGAATTGCAGTGGCTCCTTGCAGTACTTATCTTGCGTGAAAAGCTCTTGATAAGGGAGAGGGAGTAAAGACTGAAAGGTTAAAGAATTGAACTTATTTTCAGCCATCTATTACCATCTATTACCCGCGACTCTGTTCGCGTGGAAATTTTGAAGTACAGGGTGCCCCAGAGAAACTTACTTACTTGCAAAAATTCCCGAGGTGAGTTGGGTGGGTAGAGGGGTTAAGGTAGTGCTACTGGAGGGGGAGTCACCAAGTTTGTTTCTCCCTCTAGTCAGCTGCCATCATGCTCTGGTCTAGAGAAGAGCGGGCCTTAGCCTACGAGATCTTCTTTTCTAATGGTCGCTCACTTGTTACAAGGCAACGTGTCTTCCGCGCTCGCTTTGAAATTCCTCCACACAGACCCATTCCTGACCTTTATTTGATTCTGACGTGGGTTAAATTTCAAGTGTGTCGCTAAAGCCAGAAACGGACATCAACGGACCACCAGAACTCCGGAAAATGTCGAAAGAGTGTGGCAGTTAGTTCTGCGTTCGGCTCGCAAACACGCAGCTGCTCTGGGAATTTCTGACACCACAAGACCTTCCGCCATCTCTTTCTCTCCATCAAAACCTTCCATTTCATGGCAATAAATTGGCTGTTGTGGCAGAATTAACGCGACTTTGCTCCCCGTCAAAATGCATGTGAGAATGCTGCTTGACAACCTGCCTGAAGACGCGGTCGTTTTTTTTCAGTGACGAGGCTCACTTTGAAATCCCTGGTTTGTGTCGACCGACCACGGAACATAGCTCAACTCAAGAACAACATTCGCGACGCCATTGCCAACATACCGATTGATATGCTGCAAAGAGTGGACACGAACTTCAAAAATTGACTTAATCAGTGTATGCGCAATGGGGGTCGCCATTTAACCGGTGTCATTTTCAAAACTGTATGAAAAAAAATTGGGATATTGCATTCTCAAATAAAAAAAATAATTAAAACAATAACTAAAGTATTAATTTTATTGAATATAT
>JAPMOQ010044550.1:61280-73362 GCA_026543055.1 Argiope trifasciata
ATCCATTTGTAATGAATCAAAATTTCTAATGTTATTGTGGAGTTACAGCAAAGTAACTATTTGTGAAGAAAAATTGAATCATTTATTTAGCCCTCTGCCAATACACACAATATATTTCTACTGTAACTTTCCTTATTAAATTTGTGAAATCAGATCTGAGATAGTGTAAAAAAGGCAAAAGCCTTTCTAGAAAGACCCATCAACTAGTTAACAAAAATAATTTCAATTAATATTTTTAACACTTGATTGCTGGTTTTATAAACTGGTGTAATTGCTGTGGTTGTGTTGTAGTTGTTGACACAGAGTTCCTGCTGTAACCACAAGATTTGTAATCTCTATTTATTCCATTTATGCTCTTGATGACTTATTTATTAAATGCCAAATTAGATGTAACAACTGTAGCTACATTCCGGGAATGAAAAGAAATGCAGGGGGAGCAGCCACATTCTTCATCCCCGAAGAAATGCATCTTATCTGGAAAATCATTGTGCATCTAAATACCAGAAAAGTGTATAACGATTGAATGTTGATGGCAAAATTAGCTTTGGAGTATCTGTCTATTAAAAATGTTGAGAAATGAGCCAAAGCATGTTATAAATGCAGAAAATGTGTCTTTAACAGGAATGATCAAAATTTTGATATTAAATTAAGCAGGAATTTGGTGTTTATGCCTTGGTGATTTTTTAAAATATTTCGGAAGAAATAATTTTTGCACTAACAGAAAATACAAACTTTACTAATATAATGTCATGTTTTAAAGCAACATTAGGACTATTTTAAGACAGGCCTCGCAATTTTGAACTGCGATCAGATGACGAGATGGCAACCAAGCTTGCAATGTAATTTATATATTCTACTTTAAAAGAAGCCTAATGATAAATGTGATTCTACTAATGAATCTCATATGTATTAGGAGTATATTTCACCCCTTAACGGTCGCATGATTTTGAAGAAAATGGTCATAAAAATGCCTATTTTTTTATTCAAGAAATTTATATAAAACTGAGTTTATAGTTTAAAATAGCTATCTCTAAAAACATTGCAAACAGTCTAAGGCAGCCATCTGGTGTATATATTGAGTAATAAACATGATTCTGGGCACAAGAAGTAGATTGTTTTAATATTTTTGGCGATTTACTTTTGAATACGCCAGCCCGGAAATATCACTGCCGCGAGAAATAGAGGTAGAAATTTCTCCCCGTCATTTTCACGGGAGCGAGAAGGAAGGGTTCATTCGTTATACAAAATTTTTCAGTTAAAAAGTGCTGAGGGATAGTTCCAGTTTTGGAATAAAAGCCAAACTTTAGGGTAGATTACAGAAAAAGATCTGAGCCGATGTGTAATAAAGAGACCGTGTGAAAGGCTTGTGAAGTAATGAGTGAATGTCTATTGAAATTTAAAATTATTTTCCTGGAGTTGTGAGATAAAGAGATTGAACTTTTCTTCATGCACTGATCTGGTTTAAGCAACTTCTCACCAAACACGATTATCTTTAGAAATTCACTTTTCTTTCTTAATTATAATTGTGTCATGGTTTTCACATGCATAAACAAAGACGAGGTACATGTGTCTTGAGTGCTGAGTCAAAATGAGTGTCTCTTTCGGCAAGTGGAAGGTGGAATGGGAACTGTGCTTTCAATTTCTTTGTTCCCGATTTCATTCAGTAAATATTATCAATATCATCAATTAGTTTTCATGTTAAAGCTAAATTATGCATATTTAAACGAATACACAATTTAAAACCTACTCAGCCTAGCTGGGATTTGAAGAATTCAGGAATTAATTTTTTAAAAAGTTAACGGGACACTGAATTTTATCATATGATTTCATTAGAGTTATTATGATTACATGAGCAAAAAAATTTTATCTTTTCAGATGGGGCAAAGAAAAGGTGTTTCATGTTCCTCACGTAGGCTGTATAAGAGGATCATGGAGAATATGAGCAAACCGGTAATTACCAGATTTTTTTTAGCATTTTCAAAGGTTTTTATTTAAAATTAGAAATTCCTTAAATGTTTCTTCATAATTGTGAATTATTGCATTATATGCTACAATTTTCTGGTGCACCAGTTCTCTAAAAATATTAGTTGTATTATCACGAGGTAAGACTCTATTGCTCAACCAGCGCATCTGTTAATGTGCATACTGAGCAGGAAATAGCTTTAAAAAAAACCGAAGGACTTTGAAATGTATCAGAAAGTTTCAAAAGGAAGCAAACAAACGTTTTTCAGAACACAAACCAAAACTGAATTCAAAACACATTTAAACAGTTAACAACAGTTACTAGGTTAAAGTTAATAAAACGAATGCTAAATAAAAGATGGGTAGACATGACAGTATTCTCACATTAAAATTTAAACTGTATTTTGTAATTTTATTTTATTTACGCTTTGTGAAGTTATAATAGCCTGATTCGAAATATAATATGCATATAATCACCTATGGGATGGTTAAAAGCATTTTACAATTATATAAAATTAAAAAAAGGAGACAGTGGATTCGAGGCAGTAGATTTCTACAGAATCTACTGCCGAGGAGAGTGTAGATTCTGTAGAAATATTAAATACAAGTTAAAGGTTAATATTTTGTAGCTATAGTATGCAAATGTCATGCAAGTCATTCGCAGAAGTAATAACTTTATTTCAGATTATGCGAGAACGTTGTAGGGAGACCAATCCTGGTGTTTTAAAATTTTATTTGAATTTCAGCAGTAACTACCAAAAATATTGAAGTACAAATAATTTTGCACTATCTTAATGTTCCAAAATTGGTATAAGTATATTTCCTATGTTGAATCAAATTTTTGAAAAAATAGTTTAGTCACATTTTCTAAAATCAAATTTGAGAATTCTGAACGAATTCTAAACGAATCACGAGATTCAATAAATAATTCCTTTCATCACCGCTCTGAAAGAACACCAAGTTTTACAATTCTAAAAGAATTCACAAATCTAATATATATATAGAAGAATATTTGTTTGTTCGTATTTTATATGCTATCACGCTGTTCATCCTATTTCGATAAAACATTGGCAAATTATTGCTTGATTGCAATTAATATTTTTTTGGTGGCAGCAACGCGCCAGGTACCTGCTTGCGTGTGTATGTATGTATGCGTTTCATCTTATATTTTATTATATATAATACATAAATTTCATATTGAAGTCTCATCCAAAACTTCACCCAATCAACTAATTTTTACACGTTTCAGACACAGAGACAGATGGACCGACTGACAGACAGGCAGATGTAATTCCTAATATTTGTCTTTTGGGAAAATTCAAAATGTGGACCTAAAAAACATTGAACCCAGATTTTTTGTGTATGACAAAACTTTCTCTTCCTTTACTTTGTATAAGTAAAAGTAGAAATATAAGGGATTCAATTTTAAATTTGATTTTAAGCAACATAAGTAATTTACCTCTAAAATATCAGAGGTATAAGTTTGAAACACTGTTCCCAATTGTTTCTAACAGTATAAAATAAATGTTATAAAATCAATTTAGAATATGTGAATGGGTAAGCAACTGCTGATGAAAAATAATAGTTTAGAAATTGAGGTTTTAAATTTATTTCAGTTTATCTAGATTTTTTTGTCTCTATTATAGATAATACTAACTTCTATTTTCCCATGCTTAGTTTTTTTTTTTTATTTATTTTTTTTTTTAAAGCTAGATAATGAAGCTTACTTTAATCTGTGTTCAGATTTTATTTTTATTTTCAACCTAATGTACTAAAGTATTTATTAATGTATTTATTATCTAAAACTACCAAATACCTTCGAATATTTGTTACTTTGTCATTAAGCAAATAACTCAAAAAATCAATTATGATATTTCTAAAATTTCCCCTATGATTTCTTCAGAAATTTACCAAACATTTTTTAATTTTTGAAGTGTCAAGTATTTAAAGGTCAATTAAATCATTATATATATATATACCTACTCAATACAGTATTGGACCACCTTTCACACGGAATATTTTTCGCATTCTTGTCACAGATTCTGTGAGATGTTGATAGGTGGTAAGGGGTATTTAGTCCCAAATCCGATGAACTGCACTTACCAGTTCCTTCAGATTGGACGACCCAGTATTCAGTTGTTCGATGCTCCCTTCGATCTCATCTCATAAATTCTCAATTGAATTGAGATCTGGTAGTTGTGCGGGCCGACGAAGGCATGTAAAGTCAGCGTCATGTTCTTCGAACCCTGTGACAATAATACCAGCTGTATGACAAAGAGCATCGTCTTGCTGAAAGTATCCATCCCTGGCATGGTACACCATTGACATAATAGGATGTACTTAATCTGCGAAAGCACTTAAATACATTTAAACATTCATATGTTCCACTGTAATCAAAGGACCCATGAAACACCAAGAAAATATTCCCCCAACCATAATATCTCCCCCACCAGTCTGACGTGTTGTGCAGTGCAGTTTGTATGTATGCTTTCGTTTTGTTTTTGCCATGTCCTAACCGTGCCATCTGTATGATGCAGTTGAAAGCACGCCTCATCAGACTACACGACCCTTTTCCTGTCATCTACCGTCCAACTAGAGGTGGGTCGTTCGCGAACGAACGGGTCATTTAAGTGAACGAACTGAATCGGATCGCTATCTTCTGAATAAGTCGTTCGTTCGAAAATGGCTGTGTGGACTAGGGGTGACGAATATTTTCAGAGCAGTCATTACGTAGCCAATATCAGAAAGTCACAGATACCAGTGATCAATACTTTTCATAAAAGGGTGTGATTCAAATCACACCCTTACCATGATCGTATCGAATTGTTGATATTTCAACTACAGCTCTTGCAATCACGATAAAAAGTTACAATCGATACGATCTGTCCAATAGAAGCTCTCAAACAAGAATTCTATTATTCATAGGGATAGGGAAATAGTCATATTAAAGCCGCCCTCAACAAAGCAACAGGTATGAGTAAAAAACTCAATAGCTTAATTTCCCGTAAGCTCTCGATTAGGCTCAAGCTTCTGCTCTACAAAGGAATTTTAAGACCAATATTGATGTACGGCTCCCAAATCTGGGGGGCCACAAGTGCCAAAAACATTAAGAGGTTGCAAGTTTTTCAAAATCGTCACCTGAGAAGGATTGCGAACACTCCCTGGTACGTCAGGAGAAAAATTCTACACCACGACCTCAAAATTGAACCTGTTTCGGAATTTATCAGAAGAACGTCGTTGAAGTTCTTCGACAAACTGCCCCAGATTCGTAACAAGTTATTAATACTACCTGCATATGATCCTGCTGTACGTAGCTCTAGGAAAAGACCCAGAGCTGCACTAGACAATGTCTACATCAATTTTCCCTCAGTGAAAAAGCTGAGAATTAATTAACTTGTTACCAATTTGGTGGATTAACTTTTTTCAAAATTTTTACCTGTATCGGCAAAGACAGCTACGATGAGCTGCACGCGCGAAATTCCGGAAATTGTTCGAACTAAATAAGCAAAATAGATCAGTCTCTATAGAAAAGGCAAGTGCAACGTAACTCCATTAATTATTCCTCTCAATTACCCTATAAATAGTCTAAAAAATTATTTTATATCAATTAATTATTTTCAATCCATTATGGAAAATAAAAAGGAAAAGTTTTAAATACCAAAGTTCATGACGTTAGAGCTTTACGGCGCTCGTCTAAACTAGTTCATTAATTTTAACTTTCCCTAAATATTACAAATTAAAGTTTCTATTCCAAATTAAAATGTGGAGGTGCTCGTGACCACTTTGTCACACCACGGAACTCCGAAACATCACGACGTTGCACGTTGGGATAGGGATGCATTTCTTGGAACAGACCTCCCACAAATAGGGGTGGGGCGCGCAACGGAACCTATTGATCACATGTAGACACGTGTCTCCTTTCACAAAGAGTCGTAGTTCTGAGTTGTCCGGTCTTATCGCAAGATAATGACTATTGCTGGAAGCAATTACGTGGCTGGTCTTATTGTACGAAAACAAGATTTCTTTCGCACTCAAGTCTCCGCAGAAAGATTTTTTTTAAAAAACAAGTTTTTACTGGTATTCAACACTTTGAATAAATTTCATATTTGATATCCTTAAATAGATATAAACACCATAACCACTGTTAATACTGTATTTTTCTATATTTTCATGATTGCAACCATTTGATATTCGTATAATTAAATTTTCTGTGCTTAATTAGCATGAGAATACCTTTGTACGGAATGATAGCTCGTGTTTTTTTAAAGCTCTAAATAATATTTAATAAAATTTATAACAGAAAATCTAAATGCTGGCGTCACGTATATATCAATACTTTTGTTTATATAACATCAATTTTATCAATAAATTGAATTGAATTTTTGATTATTTTTGTTAGGAATGTTAAGAGACTGGTAACATCGTAAAAGTCTTTAATACCACAAACTCTCTTTTTTTTAAAAAGTTTATCAAAGAAGATATATTTCTTAGATAAAACAATAGATTTATAAAATATTTTTTCTAAAAAAAGACATTTCAAAGATTCTGTATTTATTTTATAATATTTTGAAGCATTTTTTTTTGTTGATTTGCAAATGACAATATTCATTAAAGGATAAAACCTGTGTGGATAAATGAGATAGATGTATCTTTTGTAAAGAGCAGCAGGATTTTTAATTCCATGTCTCTATGCACATTCTAATGCAAAATAATCCAGATAAATGCTTCAAAGATGCGCGGGCAATAAATTATTTTTGAATATTCAAAAGTATAGCATTCATAATTATGCCTTGAAATAACAATCTGTTGTTTACTCGTATCAAATAAGGGATTATATATTACTTCACTCATATTTTGTTACTGATAGGGGTGTTACTTATGAAACGAGACTACAATTACTCACATTGGGGCAGTAACAACCTTAAAATTTGCGGGTTCCAAACTGGAAAGCAATTTTTATCAGTACTTTATTAATATTATTATTAAAAGCGATCTAACAGTCTCATACGACCATTAATCTTTGCAATTAATGTAAAGATCAATGATAATGTTTACCTCTCTACTTTCTCTTATGCATATGTTTATGCAGTGCAGCGTATCCGTATTTCTTTATACTGTTAAATAGAATCAAGTATGTATGAAGCACGTCTTCCTATCCTTTTAGATTGGAGAGAAAATTGGATGCGTGTTTGTAATAATGATGTCAAAGCAAAGCAATTTCATTTATCCTATTTTTAAATGATTAATCAAACTCTCATGAACAGACAGACTGACAGATAATCCCTCCTTTTACAAATTATAATCAAAAAATTAATACAATTATATATTTTGATAAAATTGCAGGATATATTTAACTTATCTAGTTGTTTTTGTTTTTAGTTATCATGTTCACATATAACCGATTCTGCAAATTTTTAGTTTATATTTAAAATTTTGACCATTAGATATGTCATCAATGATCACCAGCTCTCCATACTTTTTAAAAGAAAATTTTAGACATTATAAACTTACCGAAATTTATGTGGAATTATATACTCTTGCATAATATCTTAAAAGAATTGTTTGTTCATTTTAGCTGCATTTGAATGCTTTTAAAAATACCAATTTCATTGAATGTGAATTTAAAGGGGTGGAAATAAACGAGAGAAAAAATTGCGATAAAATGTCGATTGTTTTAAGTTTTATTAAGACTTTAAAATCATTAGAAAAGTATACAACAAAAATAAATTCTGGATAAATATATTTGATATACATTTACATTGGTACACTTCATAAGGTTTTGAGTTGTATATTTCATTACTTGGAATCATTTAAAAACGAAAATGTAATTATTTTTCAATAGAGAATTATGATTATAAACAATATTGAATTCTGATAAAACAGCTACGAGATGTTTTAGTGCCTGGATAATTATCTAAATAGCCAATTATTAGACTCTAATACATTTTTTTAGCTGTTCAACCAATTTTCTGACTAACTTTTACTAAAAATACCTAGCAAAAGTTAAGAAAACAATTCTCCGTGCAACGATTCGCAAAATGATTTTATCAACTGCCGGGGTTTGACTAAACAGAACTGTCTTCTCATTCACTATTCTTAGAATCCCTAGTAGTGCACAATAGAAGTTTAGTTTGAAGTAGTGCACAATAAACGAAAGCGATAACATTTGACTTGAATGAGCCTTAACTGTCCTACCCTTAGGTACTCTTGACCCCTCGTAAATTTGGGGGAACGCAAAAATTCGCCCAACTCGTTTGCAGTGCTCCTCGTTTGGAAAACCGATGCGTTTCTATGACACAAGTCGCGCATCCCTAGCTTTTCAGAAGTTTCACATGTAGAATGAAACCATCCAGATCGAAGATGGCAATCTAATTGAAAGAAATCTCCATGAATCTCAAGGCATCTACATAATTTTCAATAAAAAAAGGCTCTCTTCTGCTTAATTTTCTAAATAATAAATCGGACAATAATTTAATTTAATTTAACTTAACAACAACAAAAAAAAAAGAGTATCATTTAAGATATTCCTGCCCTTCAAGTATCCGGTTTAGTCAGTGCCAATTAATGATTAATAAAAAATAGAAAAAAAATAGGTTAAAACAAAATATAATAAATAGAAAAAAAAAGTTGTTGTTGTTTTCATTTTTTTACTACAAAAAGCTAAAAATCTTTTTTTATATCTGAAGCACAAAATAAATTAAATCATTCCTGAGAACTGTCATAAAAAGCACAAAATGTCGAATTATTTATTAATTTTTTTTTACTGGCAAATGTCTCATTGATCAGCTGAACGTTTTTCAACGAGGTCAATCCTTCTGAATTCTGATACAATTAGTTGACGAAACTGCATATCAATGATTGATAACCGATTGCTGTCGCCATCAAGTCATTTGAGGTGTATGAAAGGTTGGACGAATAATATCAGTCTTAAGAAACATTGCTATTACATTCTGTTTTAAATATTAAATCCTACAGAGAATATCTGCTGGAAACCTGAAATTGTCCCAGATCAATAATTTATGTAAAGACGCTGTTATTGCAATAAAATTTACGTGTTCTGTCATTTTCCGTTTCACTTATAAGTTTAAACAGAGTGGTGAATTTTCAAGCATATTAATTTTTTCTATTACTTCATACTGTTTATTTAAAAAATTAAAATGAATTTTAAAAAAAGTGAAATATCATTCATACAACAACGTACGAGACAAAAGCAGTGAAATTTTGCATATTAATTAATAAAAAATTTGGGAGATTAAAAACAAAACATTGACTTTGAAATTCTTTTATAAGTTAGATTCATAAGACATTTGGAATTATTTTTTTGTTTATGGAATACTTTGAAGTGTTAGAAATGATGCCGTCTGAAATGATATAGAAAAAATAACTTTTTTAAAACAATTTTTCATATAGAATTATGGAATTCAAAAGTCAATTTATCTATAAGAATTAAGATTTAAAATGTGAAAGCAGTAGGAAAGTATTATTTAAAGTAAAATTCCGTTCTGCAGCTTTCCCCTCCCTTTTTTTTAAGTGTGTTAAATATGAAACAAAGCAACGTTTTAAAATGCTTGCTGATTGAAATCGGCAAGGGTGGCTAAAAGGTTTACAGAAGATGATTTGAACTTGAGACATCTGTCCTTTATTCGCCCTTCCCCTGAGTTGCTAGGCCCTTTACCACCTTTTATGACTTGACTTCCAGGAAAAAACAGTGTCTGAAAAAGAGGATCGGTATCTTTAGTTTAAATAGGCAATTACTAAACAAACGTGGAGGCTTCAATATGTTTTTCTCACACCACTTTTTCTGATATTTGTAGTTTAGTAACTTATTATGCAACTAGAAAAATGAAATTCTTTAATTTGACCTGTTCGGGGCCTTTTCTCATCCTAGAGACACTAGGGCATTTGGCTTGCTTATCTTATCGGAAATCTGCTACGGTTTTAATAATAGAACTGCAATTCAATTTTAATCGCATTTCAGAGCAATGCATAAACATATTACGTTACCCATTCTTAAAAATTATATATATATATATAAAATTAGTTATCCTTAGAATAGTCCATTATTCGAATGATTCTTAATTATATAGAAGAAATAAATGGTTTCTCTTGAAACGATCTGTGAACTCACATCCATGAAAGCATGTATTTTGTATGAGAAGAGTTTGCATGATAACATTTTGTTCAAAATATATTAAGCAAGGAAGGTCACAAGATCTCTTTGTCGTATAACAAGTGGAAAATAATCAACTTAAAAAAAGAATTATTCTTTTTATTAATATAAAATTGAGGATTCTCTGGTTAATGTACCATGAAACCTCATGAAAAACACCAGACAATATTTCATTATTAAAAACCCCAGAAATGAGAGAGAATTATCAAAAATTGTAACTACAAATGTAAGTAAAATGAATCTCAGATTTCCACAGTATGGATATTTTTAATTTGAAATACTAAAAAAATGTATGTACCAAAAGACATCGAAGGAATCAGTATATCCCTCCCTTTTTTGAAAAATACGAATGTAAAATCTACGAAAGGCAAATATGTTGCAAGTGGAATAAATAAATAAATAAATAAATAAAAAGTATCGCGATTTCCTTCAAAGTAAAACTGCAAGGGAACAATTCCCGTACTGACTCTCGTGACCTTAGCCGACACCTTTGAAAGATAAGAATGGGTATCATTTGATCCTCTGATTCTTCTAGGAAAGGAAAGGAAATACCAGGAACATAAAACATTCTTCTCTTGTGTCCTCAGAGAATGTCCCATCTCCTTCACTGAAGCCGCAAAATCCTAACATTTCATTAATTACAAAATGTTAATTATCAAAATAAAAGCATCTTCAAATTGCCAATTTTAAATGTTAAAATAAGTGCAATACAATTATTTTTTAAAAATCTAGCATATTTCTTAATTATGTTTCATATAATTTTTTTACAAATTGTGTATAAGAAAGGTAGAGCAAACAGCGATATTTGTGATTCTCAAAACTATATAGTAATTGGAGTTAGAACAACTCAGCATATATATTTTTTCTATATTTTTAATATACATTATTATTATATTATAATTATATTTATAATATATATTATTTCTCTAATATAAATGATAATTATATAAAATTGCAGAAATAATCTCATATTTTAAAGGAAACATACAATTTCAAAATACTCTTCAAAAAACCATAAAAGTTTTAAAGATCGTAATTTATAAAACTATTTTACTCCCTTTGTGTATTTTGCTCTCTAACACATTAATCCGGCAGATGCTAGCATGAAACTCATTCCATTTATATAATTTCCGAAAAAAAAAATCTTACTGTTCCTTAAGATTTCAAATATAGATTTTAAAAATAATTTACAAAAATGATACTATGTTTTGTTTATTCATTAAGAGTGCAGCAATCAAGCCAAGTCTGTTAGGCACATTTATATAATTCTCAGAGCACAAAAATAGGGTTCACAAAAATTTAAAATATAAATAAAATAATACCACAATTAGTTTTTGTAAATTATTAATAATTCTTTAATAAATCCATTGAGTTAAATACGATATTATTTATATTTGTTGTTTCCATACAGATTACTGAAAATTGAAAGCTACTCTAACCAAAATGATAAATCAGTTAATAATTTAATACAGTTGAATTCAATAATAGAAAAGGAATACCACATAAGAAATTACCATCCCACAACGATGTGATTTTATCATTATCAATGAATGATAAATAGAAAGTTTTCTTCAAATATTTACTACAAAAAGGTAGAAAGGATTTTTTTTAAATAAATGTATCTTATGCATGAAAAGAGTTAAAAGGCTCTAGATGTCAATCGTAATAAAACATAGCAATAAAATAAGATATTTATCTGCATCTACCCCTAGCAAAAGTTAACTCCTGAGTTCCCAAAGAATTATCTGACCAAAAAACGCATCAATCAATGTCAAAGACCCCGTAGAGAACATCTGCAGTCAGAAATAGGGATTGTGGCATTTGCGCTCCAATTATCATTTCCTACCCCCAGTTTGTAGGTTTACTGGAATTTTATTACCTTTGGCAGGAAAATTTGGCATGTAGCGCATATTCCACTCGTGTTTTTTTTTCGGTGCCATACCCCTTCGT
>JAPMOQ010044550.1:78362-99929 GCA_026543055.1 Argiope trifasciata
AATCCTGAGCGTGAATGATATCTTTTAATGACATGGGGGGTTAACTAATGGAGCGCAAATGCCACTCAACCCAGAAATAACCCCCAAAGAAATAGGAGGATAAGGAAGGGTGTCCCCAGCAGGACAATAAAAATCAAACCAGATTTTCAACCCCAGGCCAGCCATTCTTCCCATCCCCTTAATTGAATCGTAAAAGGGATCTGTAAATGGACCAGTTATTCATAGAATTACAGAATCATTCAAAACCGCATATTACTGTAATTGGTGTTATTCACAGGAAGTGTTTGCAAGAGTGAAGTAATTGCTTATTTTGTAGTATTTGTGATTTCTTGCTTTTCAATATGAGTATCCGATAGAGATAATTCTTGATTGCCTGTGAAGTGACCTTCTATCGGCATTCATTTTACAGGTGCCATCTGTTTGCAGAATATAGAACTAAAGTAAACATTTTAAGAAATGATACTTTTTAATTTCAATTTTTTTTCAGAAAATACTTAAATCCAATGAATTAATTAATTAAATAGTTGTGAGAAAAAATCAAGCTTAAAACTTTGTCTCAAATAGATAATTTTTCAATCCTACATTACTTAATAAATGAAATATTAATTATAATTAAAAAATATATTCATTCGAATTAGTAATTTTTAATTAAAAGTCTGATTAAAATAGCAGTTATTTGGAACAAATACTTAAAAATAACAATAGCAAAAATATTTGTTATTAAAAAAATCGTGGATTATGCATCTCTAGTGTGGACCCGGCTATTCCCGTTTTTAGCTGTGTGGACCTGGCTATTACCGTTCGCGAACGACTGTATGGACCCGGCTATTCCAGTTGAATAACTGTGTGGATCTGGCTATTTTCATTCGTGACCGACAATATGGAACTTGCTAATTTCATGCTTGAACCCCATAGAGATAAGAAGACAGATGAGGGGCATTTTCACTTAGGAAGACTGGTAGTTGACCTTGAGTTGATAACATGGTGTTTGGCTCTTTTATCACTACAAATTTTGGATACTCGTCTAGCAAAAAGGAAATGTTTCAGGGGAGGTAAAAGTGTTCAACTCTTAGAATCAGAAAGAGTGAGATTTTTTTTGAGGGGGGGGCATGCAATTTTTTTTATACTAGAGATTTCAGGGAGTTTTAATAGTAAAAGATTTAGGAATCATTTACGACTTTGCTGATATGATACTAAATTTTACTTTTTGTTTTAATAATAATAATTAAAAAAATATTTCATAAGTTATTTATGCTACAATTATTGTCATAAAATGAATTATGTCGAATATTTTATTTTACTCTTCTTTTTTTTCGTATGCTCTTTTATTCTTAACTTTAAGATATAAAAAAATAAGAAATAAATTTTGCTTAAATGACGAGCATTGCTATTATAATAAATTATTTATTTTTAAAAAAAATACTAATTATGTCTTGTCTATTACTACACAAAGGAGAAGACGAACGAATTAGCATCTAAGGACAAATAATAAGGGGTAATAATATTTAATATTTATCTCATTAAGCTACTACTTCTTTCAAATGAATCTCCTTATTTCAATGTTGTTTTATCTTCATTTCTGAAAAAAAAATCTCTCGATTAGAGATTTTACTTATATAGAACTCAGACATTAATTACACTGCACTCGTAAATTGCAAAATGTCTTGTTTAATTTTTGATGCTGACCAAGAAAGAAAACGTTCATTAATTGTAATATAGGCTACAGATATAAAATAAATGTTTAAATAAAAAAGGAAAAAATGGTTTTTCTCTTATACTGTACTATTTTAACTACATCATGATTATGGGCTGAATATGCAGACACGGAATAAGCTTTGTCTGGCTCATTAAATAATGCAACATCACTATCTTCCTATCCAAACATCTAAAACCTATTTTTTTTTTTTAAACAGCCTTTATACAAGAAATTGTTTTAATATTAAATGTTATAAAAATTTACATAGCAAAACTTTTAAATATAGTTCATCTTCAAAAAACATGATTTCAGTGTCTCGGATATAAAAAAAATTAAATTAAAAATAAATTTAAATTAAATAATTAATTTAAAAAAAAATTGAATTACATTTTTTAAGCATAAATTCAAAGTTTGTCAGAGCTGTTGGTGTATCAGTGATAGTCAGTGACCGATTACAACAACAGTAAAAACACACAATTTTATAGTTCAAATTTGAAAGCATGAAATAAAACACTTGGAAATAATGTTTTTAAATCTAAAAAATTCTTGATTTTAATTTGAATAAACCCTAATGCACAGCTTTCAAAAATAGAATGAAAGTAAGAACTTAATTTTCCCTGAATAAAAAAAAAATCCAATTTTTTTTCTTTAGACGTCTGTTTGATAATCTGGACCGGCCTGTGCATACGGTATCAAATCCCTGTATGCAATATTCAAAATTCTCTAGATGATTGAATGACATTGAAACTATAACTAACAGTTTTGGCTCGTGGTTATTTCTTGAGTTGAAGGGTGCTAATTTAAGAATTTGGTGCATTAAATTGCACAAAATCCCTTTTTACATCTTTTTTAAAATTAAATATATGTGCGTTTACTTCCCAGTCTTTTGAATTGTATTGAAGTACAACTTTTTCCGCTAATTAAATAAATTTTCAAAAAGTTTGAAGTACATTTTTCGATAGTATTTTTGAAATTAAAACAGATATCGCATCTATACATATGCGCATTACGACAATATAGAAAAAACTTTTGTTTATTTATTGTTTATTATTATTATTTTATTATTATTATAGGAATAAATGTAATAGTATAGCTCTTAAACAATAAAAATCCAACCAAATTTGTGCAAGTGTAAAACAATAGGAATATAAATATTCCAAAAACTCATGGTCTAAGTGAATCCTGCTCTTTATTAAGTAGACAAGACTATTGGCATATATTCCAGGAAATAAAAGTAAATGAAATTTAAAAATAAAAGCTGAATAATTAAAATTATGACAAAATGCTAATTTATAACGTTACTTTAAAATTTATTGAAAAATGTTATAATGATGTAAAACCTCGTAAAACGAAATACTTTTATACTTAGTAAACAGTGGTGAGCTTAGTTTTTTAAGGAATTATTTAAACGTAATTGAAAACTCCATACTGTCAAAATAACCAATCTTGAAAAATATTTCATAATAAAATATAAAATAAAAACTGAACTAAGAAACGCTTCTAAAAAAGCATTAAAAATCATTAAATAACTGTGTAATCTCAAGCAGTACAATAACTGTGAAATGATCAAAAGTAAAAGCCTGTGTCTTCATTCTGCGAGAGGGGAAGAGAATCATTAGTTTATGCATTCTCCCATTCTCTGCTTTGTGCATACCATCTTCTCGGAACGACTACATATGGCTAAGTAACATTGCATGCATCGAAAAGTACAGGTAGAAATTGCCTTCCTTTGACACTCAATACAACCGGAAATTTCCGGTTTGGCCCATGATGACGTAGTGAGTCGAAAGCAATGTATCAGTTCGTTCACGAACGAAAGAGTCTAGATCATTCGTTCGCGAACGAAAGAGCCTACTCATTCGTTCACGAACGAAAGAGCCTAACTCTTTCGTTCAAAAAGACCTAATCGGTCGTTCGCGAACGACCTTGATCGAACGGGTCAAGTTGGTGAACGAACGACTTTGAACCGAATCTTTCAAGTGGACGAGATTTCCCATCACTACGTCCAACCCTTATGCGCCTTTGCAAACTGGAGACGTCTGCTCTTGTTCAAGGCTGGCAGCAGAAGCTTTCAAATTGATCGTCGGCTCACATAGCCTGCACTGTGTAATGTGCGCCGCACACTTCGTTCAGAAACGTTCGTAGTTGCTCCTTCATTAAGATTTCCTCTATTTGACGCACTGTTGTTCTTCTGTTGGAGTAGACAACTCTGACAATCTCCTTTCAGCTCGATCATTCAGTAGCCTGTGACGACCACAAGCCTGATGTTGGGACTTGGTTTACTGCCTGGTAGTTCACTCTCTGTACACATAAATAGCTGCTGTTCTATAGAACTTCACAAGAACAGCCATTTTACTGATACAGGTTCAGAAGCTTCGAGCGCCTGCAATCATCCCACGTTCAAACTCAGTCACGTTTTTTGCCCATATCTTCTCGAGCAACTAAGTACAATTGATGGCTCACTTCCTTCCATTCCATTTTTGTTGCTATCGCGCCCCCTAGTGACCGCACTGTCACGCAATAGCTCATTTTGCTTAAAACTGTTAGGTGGTCATAATAATTTGGCCACTCAGCGTATATATTGGAATAAACTTTTATTAATTTAGTAAATTTTTTTAAATTAAATTTTTGTCTTTAGCAAATAATTCATTATTATAGACTGTATGAGCCGATGTTGAGAGTGTTTTTAAATTCCCTACTAAGTAAATCACCGAATATGTAAGTCAAGTTTAATCAAATTATTAAGTTATATCTTTGAATCATGAAATGGGGTATTGTCGTTGAGAATGTGTAACTGTACGAAACTTCAAAACATAAGCACATTTCAAGAAAAAAATCAGAAAATATGTCGCAAAATTCTGCATCAGAAACGTAAAATAAGTTTTTCAAATTTTTTAAAATGTTATATCAAAAATTAGTTCTCCAATGTTAAATATAAAAAATATCTTTTTTAACAGCAAATCATTTTTATTGCAGATGTGGTTGAAGACAGATTGGTTTGCTCTGTTTCAGAGAAAGAGATGCCAGGAAGGTAATTTCAACTTTTTTGTTTACACTGTGACATGAATAAAATTTTGTTGTTAAAAATTTCCTAATCTTGAGGAAATTGTCTTTTTGTCATTGATTTTCAACTAACGAAGTTATGAACTTTATGCTGAAGTTCACTTGGGAGGAATGGAATTGTCTTATAAATAGTATTGTATGTTAAAACACCATTCATGGAGTATACCTTACTCCTCCGAGGATAGTTTGCAATATTAAATTTCATTAATTATTGAGGTAATCTCTTCTAATTTTATTAAAATTTAAAATATGATAAAGAATTTTTTAGTAAGAATTTGAGAAACTGCCATCAATTTAAGTATAGAATGTAGTAAATACGTTAAATTAAAATCTAGGAGCATTCCAAGTGTTGTGAAAGGAAGTTAAATCAGCTGTTTCCTTCCTACAGATGTTAATGAGAAAGTAAATAATGTTAGCTAGTCTAAAGATTTGAAGAGCAAGTTAAGAATAAGATAAAATGAAACACTGCTTTAAAAAAATGTAATAATTAAAAGCCTAGATAAAGCATTTCTCGGGTTTACTTGAAAATACACCTTTCGAAAAATTAAATGAACTTGAAATTGGTAAGGAATATCATGTAAACGAAATTATTCCTGAAAAATGGTGAACAATTAATATGATAATTGATGAAAACTGGATTTTTTTCTACTCAAATATGTTGTAAAATAAAATAACCGAGAAAAAATGTAAATATTATATATCCTAAATTAAAATTTAGTACTGCGGGAGTTGTCTCCATAATTTTTTCGCAAACTCTAATAAGCATATCATATCAGAGAACGCTTTCACATACATAAGAGATAGAATTTTCAGTTACAATTTTTCTTTTCTATTTGAAAGTGTTAACATTATTGAATTAAAAAGTTAACAAAATTACCGAAAATAAAAATCGGAATACTTGATTAAGACATTGATCTTAATAAAGGAATTATAATTTGCATTGGCATAGAATCAGCAATTTAATATTTTAAATTCTGATGGACAAAATATTATATTGAATAAGTAATTTATTTACCTACAAATGTTACTCAATTTGAAATCTTGGTTCCAAGCTTCTCTATTAAAGGAGGAGAAGGGGGTGCGTTGAAAAAGAATGTAGAGTATTTTTCAATTCTCCAGCGGATCTTTTGGTTTCTTGACATTCGAGAAAAATAAAATAAAAAAATTATAACAAGCGGGGATATCGATGGGAAGCTGAATGAATTAGTGCTGATTTTTTGAAATTCAGGATTTGAAAAAAAGAATTTTGATTTTTCTGTTTTTATATTATTTTTAAAAAAAAAAGAATGTAGAAAGAGAATGTAGGATTCCCCCCCCCCTAATTCCCCAGCGAATCTTTTGATTTCTTAACACTAGAAGAAAATAAGATAAAATATTTTGTCACATGAGGGCGCGTCGATGGGAAATTGAATGACTTAGTTATGGTATTTTGAAATTCAGGATTTAAAAAAAAATGTGAAAGTCAAAACCTGTTTTTGAGTTGAATAGGGACGGTATTATTTATATTTTCTAAATGAAATTCCGATAATTAGATTTTTATGTATTTATTCTTTTTGCAGGGGTGGAGTATGCAAAGGAAGGTTGTGCTTCAAGTGGCATAAAAGAGAAAATAACTGGTAATTTAAATTTATTTTTTAATACAATTCAACAAAAATACAGAGAATCCCCTTGAAAAGGTGAATAAGCAATTATTTCCTTAATGATTGCACTGACATATATTCTTTCAAATAATAACAAAGTCTCATTAAATGAGATGAAAAATTGTTTTTCCTTCAGTGGACAGGGTGGCAAACTGGCCCGGGAGCCAGGAATCGTCAAGGAAATCTGAGAAACCTGGAAAAATCAGGAAAATTGATATAAATCGGTAATTTTTATTGGACATAACTCGCTGGTAGTTTTTCACAAGCAAAATGAAAGACCGCTTGTAACTATAGAAAATCAAACTTCTACTGATAACCTAAAACAGACTATAAAGGAGAAAGCCGCCGAAAGTTCTTGCTAAGGTTTTTTTCCCTTGCTAAGGTTGCTAATTCTTGCTAAGGTTTTAGTTATCAACATAATAAGCTAAAATTGTAATGGGAAAAGATAACCTAACTATTGATAAGTTCCTGTTACTTTTATGATTTCAAGCTATAATGGGTCTCCTTTGTTTAAAAAAATATATATGGAGCTATCTCCCTTCCTTCAAAGACCTTTCGACTTGTTTGAGAACGAAAATATGAATTTTGGGTATTAATATTCAAAGATGGTTGTAAAATATTCCTCCATTATCATAATTCCAGAACAATTTATTTCCATTAGATAAGTATTTTACAACAATTACTTTTCCCTCTTCTCGGTGAGTGAAAAGTAGTCTCCCTCTTTTTTTATTGAACCATGAAGCATCGGACCTTATTACTACTATTTCCGTAAAATATTTTTTTAAAAAACATTATGAACAGATTTTACTAAAGTTTTCATATGAATTGATGCTATAGAAGTTAATATTTTCATTTAACATTTTTTGAAATTTCGTGTTCGTTTAAAATTTCCCATACATTCAAGAAAATGCTCTATAATTTAAAAACAATATTAAACGTGAATAATTAATTGTTTGAAACGCTAAAAGTACACATGCCTTTTATAATTTTTTTCAAAAACAATTTTTTAAAGAGAAAGTCAGCATTTTTCTTACACCGTTTCATTATATGAAACAGATTGAGAAAAAAATTTACAAAATTCATTCATACAATCTTTTTTTTTAAAAAATTTGCTCCCCAAAAATATTTCTCTTTTTATACAATAAAGGAAAAAAATTATTCGGACTAATTTTTCTAAAAAAAAAAAAAAAAATCACGTGAAAACATGATGTTGTTTTGATTTGAGACTTTTGAAACCTCAAAAGGAGTAGGCAACAAATTGACGATTTATCGCTTCTGAGGCATAAATTTTTCACTTTTCTTGTCTGAAAATAATGCAGAAGGTTGTCACATTTGGTGATTTATCGCGAAATAAAGCTAGAACTTGATACCCAAATTCTCTGTACTCTTATTAATGGTCTTAATTAATTTAAGTTGTTGGCCAGTTTAAACCGGTTTGAAACAATCACGAGAGAATCATATAACGCGTGCGTCGATATTTAGAAAAACGATGGGTTTTTTTCATCTCAAAATCGGTCGAGCTCCAAAACTTAGTTTGCCAGCTAGAAAAATTGAAAATGAAAGTTGAAAAAAATATTATCTTTATATATATACAGAGAGAGAGAGAGAGAGAGAGAGAGAGAGAGATGGATAGAGACCGATAGAGATGTTTCACGATTGTTTCAAAGCAGTTTTAAGTGGCTAACTTAAATTAATTATGACAAATAATGACTAAAAAATAATGTTTTTACATAACAATTTCAAACATCCGATTGTAGATTTAATTTTTTCTAAGTTATGTATGTGTATGTTCATTTATTTGAATTGAGGGTTTTAAATAAATGCGAAAGTCAAAAGATATTGGAACTTCAATAGTGATGGTGTTTTTCATCAAATTTTATTAATGTATTTATTATAATTAGATTTTTTAAGTATTTCTTCTTTTTGCAGAGAAATGTTCTAATGTAGAAAGATTACAAGAAGATCACAAAAAGAGGAAAATCAGAATAAGAGTGTGTTCTGAAACAAGATCACAAAAAGAATAGAAACTTAGAACTCAATGACGAAATGGAGTGGAAGATGGTAATTTGAATTTTCTTTTTTAATGCAGTGTCAGATAGGTACAAAGCATCCCCCTATCCTCCCCAAAAGGGGAACAACCATTTATTCCCCTAAAGATTTCACTGAGATATATCCTTCCAATCACAAAGTTTCCTCAAAGGAGATGAAAAATAGTTTTTTTATTTCAGTGGGAATTTAAAATAAAATGTTTAAAATTATCTGTCGTCAGGATATAATAAAAAATAGCAAAATGTTTCTTCCGTATTCATTTATAGATATCTAGAATTTCTTTAATTTTCAAATTCAGAAGGGCTCTGCTTATTTTTAAACCCAGTGGGGGCTGTTGAAGAATGTCGATGGAAACATTTATTTCAGAAATTAATATTTATTCAGTACAGGAACTGGCATATTTAAATATTTTTTTAGTTGTACATCATCTATCGCACGGATGGAACAATGACAGTGTTATTGCGTATAGAAAAATCCAATACAAAATTGTCTTACTTTGCTGCTCGGCATTTGTTGACATGATGTATCCCTTTAAATGAACTGGTAATTAGGTAATTTTAAGAAATATTGGAAAATGTAGCAATTATGTATTCTTAATCTTATGAAAGTAGAATTACTTTTTAGCATTGATAGTTTCTTTTTCATTTTTGTTTTTTTCATTTGTTAAAATCAAAAATACATTATTTTTACTATGGAATGTATTGTTGATTTTTATTTTAAAGACATCGTGCAAATACAGAAATAAATATAAAAATTTGTATTTTTTTCAATAACAGCCGTGCATTATTTATAAAATGAGAAATATGCTTGCTTACTTATGCATATATGCATTACCTGGCGTATTTAAATATTTATTTTATTTGTACATCATCTAGCGCACGGGTGGCGAACTTTTATGTATCAATGTGCCATTTCTTTCTAATGAAATCGTTAAAGAGGTACAGACGTGTCGTCAAATAATTTTGCTTTGTGATCATTGGAAAAAATAATAAAACTAAATACTAACAACACAAAATTCTTTATTTACTACGAAAAAATACATTTTGCTCTGTATTGTGGTAAATTTTTTAGGTATACTTGTAGTTCAAATGAAAGTTACGTTGGTGGGACTTCTGTTGTTGCAGACTGGATGACAAATAGCTTGTATTAGGATTGTAAGATGTTAATTTTAGCTGAATGCATGCTGAAGTGGAGTCAAATGAGTCTTTAGTGTTATTCATCTCTGAAACTAATGACTTGCATGAGAAGGTAGATGAAAATATGCTGAAAATAACATAAACCTACTTCTTCAAACAGCTAAAAGTGTCTGGAATCGAATTCCCTGATTTCAAAATTAGAGCTAGAGATACTTAAATCAGATCATATAGTGTTTCTCCACCGGTATGCTCTTCTTCTTATGATTACATTACTTCTTTTGGCACATTATGCGATGATCAGATATAAGGGCTTGTTTAACCGTCCGATTCTGTCTCCCAAAACACTTCCCCTCTATTATTTAATAAATGTACTTGTCTATCAACTGTTTGTTATTGGTGAACAATAATTATGAAAGAGCTTGTTATCATGAGATCTTTGTAAAATAATCACCTTGATGCGATTAATACACAAGCACTAGAAAAAAGTATATATATTTTGTAAGCTTCAATATTAACTGAAATCAGTTTGACACAGAACTATAACTGTAGTCAAAAGTTCGTATATCAAATCTCATTTAATCACTACACTGTTCATTCATCGCTTTTACATGTTTAAGAAATGTAGAAATAGACAGTCACCCCTTCGTCGGATTATCCAGATTTTAAACAGATTTGCAATTTTGTTATTAAATCCGTATATTTATCTAGTATTTAGCTTTATCATATATTTATCAGGTTAAAATTATTTTATTCTGCATTTATCAGGTTAACATTATTTTATTCTGTATTTATCAGGTAAACATTATTTTGATGTATTTATAGGGTTATTCGGATAGCTTTACTGACAAATTCCTCTTAATTGCCCTTTTTCGAAATTTGTTAGAAATCTAGGAAGTAGAAAAGGTCATATACCGAATTTCATATGCTTAGTTCAAAGTGTTTTTGATTTAATATATTCAAATGGACGGACATAATTCCCAAAATATGTTTTTCTTACTCATAGAAGTGTGTAACATGAAAATTCGTCAAATTCTATAATTCGAATTATTTGATGTCTGCTACGTTAATAACTATTTAAATGAATACACAAAATAAAAAATACTCATCCTTGCTGGGCATTGAAGAATTCATGAATTGATTTAAAAAAAAAGATAATTGGGTACTTTTGGTAGCTATTAGCTATCCTGGTAAATAGAGTTAAGGTTTCTCGTAAACTTTCTAACTTGGATACTATTTACGTGTTTTCGTCCATAGAAAATTACTATACAATCTCATTAAAGTTGATTATATGAGCAAAAATATTTACCTTTTAAGACAGAGCAAAGAAAAGTACGCATGATTAAGAAAATGTACAAAGGCTGCGGAAGGCGCTTTTTTTCCCTCCTTTTTGAAAAATTCGAGCCAAAGAAAAAAAAAAAAACATCTTAAATTGTCTTTTTTTCTTTTTTTGTAATTTTAATTCATTTCATTGGCTACTTCAATATTCTGATGCATCAGTTCTATAAAAATTTTAGCCGCGATCTCAAATTAAAATTTAAACTGTATTTTGAAATTTTATTTATACTTTGTGAAGTCATAGCAGGTTATTTTGAAATATGCCCTATGAATTTTACTTCATTGAAAGTAAGCAAAGGGGAGTGCCCCCCCGCACAACTTCGTTGCATACTCTCTTATAATGATATGCTGAAGTGCAGATATTAGGTAATTTGCTCATTAACTAGGGTTATCCGTTAAAGTGCGGGAGATTGTTTCATTTCCCAAAATATTTAGGTAATTTACGAATTACCTAGATAATCTGCACATTACTTTCTAGGTTCTGGTTAAAATAGAAAGATCTTTGATGGAACAATGACAATGTTATAGCATACATAAAAATCAAATACAAAATTGTATTTTGCTGATTAATAATTATAATGATGTATTCTTCTAAATGATCTGGTAATTTGTTAATTTTAAGAAAAAATTTAGCAGTTCTTTATTCTTAAATGTTATGTTGAAAAATATAGCAGTTTTTTATTCTTAATCTTATAACTGTTGAATTACTTTTTAGCATTTATAGTTTCTTTTTCATTTTTATTTCATTTTTTTCCTTTGTTAAAATCAAAAAGACAATATTTTTACTACAGAATGGATTGCAAATTTTTATTCTAAAGACATTGTGCAAATACAGAAATAAATATAAAAATGTAATTTTTTTAAAAAAATAAAAGCATTTCATGATTTATAAAATGAAAAATATGCATGTTTACTTATGCATATATATGCGAAGATGCCTAATTATTGCAACAGATCCCTCACTATATACCAAGTAGATAAGATGAATTAGGCCTGATAGCGAATTTGTTATCAATAATATTGATAAAAAATTTGGGAATGGATGTTTTGATGTTAATGTGGATATTTGGATGCACAATCTTTGTGGTAATTACGTTTATGGATATTGGGAAAACAAACTGTCAGTTTTGATTACTGCATGTCAGTTTTGTAGATTTGATAATTACAAGTCTACGACTCTTGTAATAAAAGCCTATGCTGAGTCTTCCACAGAGCTTTTTGCATTTTTGAATCATTCGTTTCACATATAAGGACCTAATGTATGCAGATTTCACCAAAAACTTTGGTGTGAAATTAAAATATCTTATAAGCCAATCCAATATCTTCTTCGCTGGTTTGTTCATAGAGAAAATCGTGGTAGAAATAATTCAAAATATGGGTTTTCTCCATTTAAAATGTGAAGATTAATCAAAGTGTTGAGATTGGATATTTTCAGTATTACAAAACTTTGTCTTTGTGCACTTCGTATATGAGAAATTAACAACTGTCTTCATTCAATTAATTTTTAAGATAAGGATTTGAATGTTCAATGCACAAATCACATAACTTTTTAGTACAATATGTGATGTATTTTTGCTTTTTCTGTTGCTTTAATTGGGAAAATTTTATACAGCAACGATATTTTTTTAAAATTTTTCATAAGTTTGAATTTGTTGTTTAAAACTTCCAGTTATTTAATTCTGTTATATATTTCTCTTAGTCTGAGTAAAGAGTGGAAAATAAATTTCGGCTCTAGAAATCCATTTAAAGAATAACTCTTTTTTGAGGGAAAAGAATTATTTACTTGTATTGAAATCACACTGAATGCACATAATTAATAAATCTCTTCTTTTCTTTTTCAATGTAGGGGCCCAAACATACAAACGATCGAGAGTGAGGAGGAAATTGATCGCCCAAACCCAATGCTAAACTGGGAATGGTAATGTAGAGGGGGATTGGTTGTAAAAATAATCCATCTTTTCATTACCATTTCAAAGTTTTTCATAACATCTACAATCATCAGGAGGAAGTATCTTCATCATTACCTACAGTTCATTAGCAGTTCTTCAACTCTCAATACATGTTTTAATAAAACATTCTATTTTTTAACTGAGCCAAAAAGGCAGAAAATGTTCTTCTAAAACATACTCAAAAATATGTTGTTATTAAGTATAACTGTCCAAAAGACTTCAAGAGTTCATAAAAATTTAAAGTGTAAAATATTCAAAAATTTTTTTTTATATATATAGTGCAATTTTTTATACTTAGATGGAATGATTTGTCTCATTAAAAATCATTTGTTATGTATTGGACATCCTACATTAAATATATGTAGGTATTCATTGAAATAATAGAGAAACACATCATTAATGTATGTTGATGAATGTATTATTTCTTAATTAAATTCAGTGTTAGATATTTTAACCATCATTTTTCCATTGCACATTTGTATTTCTAACAAATTATTTTATCAGTGAATAATACAAATATTTTGTCCTTTTCTGCATGGCGCAAAGTCAGAAAATGTTCTTTTCACATTTGTTCAAAAATATGCTCTTTTAATCCTATTCATAATTTTTGAAAATATATTTTTATAAAGATTACCCAGTTATAATAAGTAACTAAAAATGGTGACTAACTTTCATTTAGCCATTTTCGCTGTTTAGATTTCATACAGGATTAGTTGATTTTGGCTGACTTACCTTTAAAAAATCAAATCATTTTTTAACATTTTTTGAACATCTAATATTATATATATATATACATTGTAATAATAGCGAAACATATCATTAATATATACGGATAAATGTATTATTTCTTTATTGAATTCAATGTCAGATATTAACCATCACATTTCCTTGGAATATTTGTATATCTAACAAATTATTATATCAGTTATTGATACACATATTTTTTCCTTTTTTTATGGTATTAAATTAGAAAATGTTCTTATAGATTTTGTTCAAAAATATGTTGTTATTATAACAGTCGACTTCAAATAATAATTCATCAAAAATTTGAAGTGTAAAATAGATACAATTCTTTGAATGTTTTTAATAGATTAAATGTCTCATTAAAAATGATTTGCACTACACTTTGGTTAATCCTGTTCATAGTTTTTGAAAATATGTTTTTTTTATAAAAACTATCCAGTTATAATAATACAATGAAAATGGTAACTATTTTTCTTTTTGGCCATTTTCACTATTTAGATTACATACTTATAGGAGATTAGTTGATTTCAACCAACTTACCTTTAAAATAATTCAAATCACTTTTCAACATTTTTTGAACATTCTACTTTTTATATCGTAAAAATGGCGAATCATATTGATAATGTTTAGTGATGAATGTATTCTTTCTTAACTCTGCTCAGGTCGTGCGGATTATAATTGTAATTTTAAGTGAGTTTGATGTTTAAAAAATAATTAAGAAGTGCCTTATTATGTTTAAAGTTGATTAAAGAATGTTGATTAATTATTTTGATTTGAAAATGGACTACAATTGTAATCCCCGCGACCTTTTACGTGACTTTATAGAGCGCGACCGGTGCAGGGTTAATTGAATTCAATAATTTTTTATTTGATATTTGAACCATCACTTTTCCTTTGTATTCATTTTTTGAACTTTTTTAATACTCAGATTATACGTTTTGTCTCATTAAAAAATCATTTGTTTTACACTTTTGTTGATCTTGTTTATAGTTTATGATTATGTGTTTTTATAAGGATTATCCATTAATAATAATAAACTGAGAATAGCAACTAAAGACTCTTGGCTAAATTTTGTTCAAAAATATGTAAATAAGTATAGCAGTCGGCTTCAAATTAGAATTCATAAAAAAAATTAAAGTGTAAATAGATATAATTCGTTCAATTTTTTTGCAATTTTTTTTAATAAGATTTTATTATAATAAGATAAAATATTTTGTCTCATTACAAATTTTTTTTAATAATTTGGACATCCTACATTCTGTCTATGCATAAATTCAATGTAATTATTGAAAAACATATCGTTAATGTTTAATGATAGATAAATTATTTCTTAATTGAATTCAGTGGTAAATATTTTAATCATCATTTTTCTTTTGCATATTTTTATATCCATCAAATTATTATATCAGTAACTGATGCAAATATTTTGTCATTTTTCATG
Source organism: Argiope trifasciata (assembly GCA_026543055.1). Taxonomy (NCBI): domain Eukaryota; kingdom Metazoa; phylum Arthropoda; class Arachnida; order Araneae; family Araneidae; genus Argiope; species Argiope trifasciata. The sequence goes on from JAPMOQ010044550.1 coordinate 93,416, forward strand.
GCTCAAATTCAGAAAATATTCTTCTAAATTTTGTTCAAAAATATATTATTAAGTATAACAGTCGGCTTCAAATTAAAATTCATAAAAAATGAAGTATAAAATAGATATAATTCTTTGAATTTTTTAGCAATTTTTTTAAAACAGATAATGTATTAAGGATTATCCAGTTATATTAATAAATTGAAAATGGTAACTAACTTTGTTTTGGCAATTTTCGCTATTTTAAATTACATACTTATTGAAGATTAGTTGATTTTCACCGACTTACCTTTAAAAGAAATCAAATAACTTTTCAACATTTTTTGGTAATTCTATATACATGTACATTGTAATAATAAATATATCATTAATTTGATCATTCTTTTTCCATTGCATATTTTTATATTTGACAAATTTTTCAATCAGTGACTGATACAAATATTTTTTCCCTTTTCTTCATGGCGCAAAGTCAGAAAATGTTCTAAAATTTGTTCAAAAATAAGTTGTTATTAAATATAACAGCCGACAAGACTTCAAGTCAGAATTTATAAAAATTTAATTTGTACAATGCATGCATTTCTTTGAATTTTTTTGTAATTGGATAAATTGTTTTGTCTAGTTAAAAATCATTTGTAATAATTTGGACATCCTAAAATATATGTATAAATTCAAAGTAATAATAGCAAAGCACAGAAATTAATGATGCATAAATTATTTTTTCTTAATTAAATTCAGTGTTAAATGTTTTAACCATCCTTTTTTCATTGCATATTTATATATGTACCAAATTATTATATCAGTTATTCATGCACATATTTTGTCCTCTTTTTTTTATGGCACAAAGCTTGAAAATGTTCTTATAAAATTTGTTCATATTTATGTTGTTATTAAGTGAAACAGCCTCTTCAAATCAGAATTAATAAAATTTTGAAATGTAAAATAGATAACATTCTGTGAACTTTTTAAATACTGCGATTAAATGCTCTTTCCCATAAAAATGTCATTTCTTATACACTTTGATCTTGTTTATAGTTTGTGATTATATATATTTTTGTAAGGATTATCCAGTTGTAATAATAAACTGATAATGGCAACTAAAGACTCTTGGTATACTAATTATTTTTTATGTTGAAAGAGAAGACGTATTATAATGAACATTACTGTTAAAAGAAATTGATTTTATATATTCAAATGTAAATATCAGTTGGTAGTAAAAAGATATTTTAATGGAAATAAAATACTTATATGATTTATGGTAAGTTCATGCGAAAGCCAATAGTATTGACAAGTTTTTGGTAAATTTGAAATATTGCAGCAAGTATGATGTTGTAGGAATTCAGAATTATACATTTTAGCTAGATTCCGATTTTGAATTTCGCCACAGTTTCAAAGCTTATTACTCGACTTTAAATACAAGTATTTTCATGAAACCGGTTTCATCTTAAATTATTTGGACAGTTCTTTCAGGATATATGCTTACTCTGCTTGCACAAGTTCCTAAATTTTTTGATTTTGATTTTTTCTGTATTTCGAGTGAAACTATTCTATTCGCCATAGCTTGCAAATGGTTTGAGATATGAAAGGATTGTTATATTGTTTTGTGACCTATATGGGCTCTTCTATCAGAATGTCAGCAAAGTTTTTAAGATTGTAAGCAAATTCGTTGTATCCATAAACTAGCAAACACTTGGAGAAGGAACAGGTTGTTTTATGATCCTTTATGCAATAAGTTTATGGGCTTCTTATGGGCCCTATCCTTAAGGGCTCTTCCATCACCCACTTTCGTTTGTCAGAATTGATTAAAATCATACTGTAGATATTTACGTCAACTAGAAAGCACTATCGGATTTTTATAGATTTTCTACCTGCTATTCTTTTTGTGCGCCTACGTACTAATTATAATAAAAATATTGGTTCATGTAAAAATGTGGCACCTTTCATACTAAATGTTTATAAATATAAATATTATTGTTCCCTTGCCACTACTGTTGATGGTTTACCACAACGATAATAATTTTTTTTATATCCGTAAAAAAATGAAATGTTATTACTTACTTGTTGCTAAAAAATTACTTCAACCTTTATTTAGAAATGTAAGGTTACCTTCTTTTGGAATAGAAAGTGCAATCCTTTTTATTCTTTTTATAAACTTTATAACGTGATCGAATCACATCCTGTATATTTGTATTTGTCAGTATATTTCTTTTCCTTGTAACCTTGTAAATTTGTCCTTTATTCATGTTTAATAAGCAATGTTGTATTAATATATTGTTTAACACCTCCTAAAATCCCTCCAAAGGATTTTATCTGCATTATTCTTGTCCCAAGATAACAGCTCCATTAATTCAAACAATTCATTCGAATGTTTGTGATCTTGTTTGAGCAAATTTTGGAAAATAACAAAAATTTCAATTAGCAGAATCTTTATACTATTTTAATCAAACCATCACAGTAATCTGGGTCAAACAAGTTTCTTCCATGGATATAATCAAAAATATTTTACTACTTTTTTAATGTAGTGTAAGGAGAGTTGGTTTTTTTTCTTTATTAAAATGATTGTATCTAAATGAAAACTCTTGTTTTCTGCCTGCCACCGCATAGAGCCTTTTTTAATGTAATTCCGCAGATCATATTTACTTAGTTGCAACATATGATGCCCAATATTTATTAGAATTGATTCAACATTTCCAATCTAGACTCTTATATTCGTAGTTAATTTCAGTGTCAATGAGAAACTGAAACTGAAAGGATCCAAGGGAAATTATTAATTTAATAACGATAAATATTTCGAGATTAAATATGTATACGGCTGAAATTATCTATATTCATGTCACAATTGCGGACATTATTTTCCTCTTGGCACTAAAAATATATTCCATGGTGTTTTGTGAGTGTAGAAATGTGATGGGGTCTTTGATTCTTGTATCCGAAGTAATAAATAAATTTATGATTTAAATATAGATGGGGCGTATATTTATAGATATTCTGAATGCGTGTGAAAAAATTAAGCTATGCATTTAATAATGCCATTTTCTGAGAAATTTTAATTAAGATTAAATAATCAATTCGAAAGCCTTTTCTATTTTATTTTCCAATGAAGAGGTTATTCCACACTTCTTGACATTTTACAAATGTTTCTCTTACTGAAATGGAATTTTAAAAATCTAATTTACAATATAGATGTAGATTGAATTATGTGGATTAGAAATGAAAATTTCCTTTGCTTCAAACATTGAAAACATGAAATAATCTTAACATACAAAAAGAGATTAAAAAATAAATTTGTAGAAATCTTTGTATAGAATGACTCGCTTTTGGCTAGAATGTCCAGTAAAAATGTGATAGAAAATTGTTTATATTGAGATGATTTAATATTTTATACGACACTGAAGTAGAAATAAAAAGAACTAACTCTAGTCGAAGTATTTTCTGTAGGAGCATAATTAATACAAAAAGGTCCTAGAAGAGTTATGAGAAATTAGAAAAAAATAGTAAATATTTCGAAAAAATTTCCAACTATAGACAACTGTTTCTAGAAAAATATATTAAATGGATAAACAAATGGAAAAAAAATTCTATTTCTGGTCAAAAAAAAAAAAAAAAGGAACAGCAAAAACTGAATGCAGAAACCTTTTGTACATTCGAGCATTCAACCAAAAGAATGAGATATAATTATTTATCAGTTACAAATTTCTCTTAATAGGTACTGTCTGTAGCTCAATAAAAGTAATGGACTGTAGTTTTTTTTAAACAGTTTATTATGAAATTCAACAATATGCTACTTAATTTAACAAGCATTAAATATTGCAAATTTGGATCACAAACACGTTTAATAGGAGGAAATGTAAATAATAAAATAAATCAGAGTATTTCGTCTCCTGCTTAGTAGAGGAGCAACTATCTCTGGGTCCAGCTCACACGAGAACTGAGTCTGAACAGAGGGGTTTCTTCTTTCTCCACCCCAGGGGGAGTCAATATAGATCGTTACGAGGTGGTAACGTAAGTGTTCCTGTTGAACAAATTTTGCAAGCAGAAAAAAATAAAATAAGAATTAATACCTTGGCAAAACTGCATTTAAATAAATATAGCTCTTTTCATTCGAAAGCATTTTTTAATGATTTTTCCGGAAAAAAAGCACGTTTCAAAATCTCAGAATTATATCAATCTGTCTACACACACACACACACAAACGCACGCACGCACGGACGGAGGTTCTGAGTGCAATCTATTGATTTAGTATCCGAAAGTCTATTTTATTTTTAAGCTAAAGAATTCATATTTTATCATTTCTATTTTTATTACAACATCAATACAGCATTAGTTTTTGGAAAAATCATTTTTGCTTACATTTTTTTAATAAAATTATTTGTCGCTTTTATAAATGAAATCTTGTTATTATAAATTGTTTTAATTTTAATTCTATTCCTGTAAAATAAAAAATATCTCTCCAGTCTCTAAAAACAAGGAATTCTCGAAAAAGTAAAACCAGAAAAATAATTCCTAAATCAAAAATTAAATTATTTTGGAAACCGAAACTAAAAACTTTTCTTGGAAACGAAATAAATTATGTCCAAAATCGGAATTAAAATTTAATTCTGAATTAAATTACAAAAAGTAAACAAACGTAAAAGCCAAGTGAAAGAATACTTATTTATGAAACAAACCTATATTAGAATAATTAAGAAAACAAATCGTAACTAACAACGGAAACGAAACTAAAAGTTATTTCACATTCAAACAAGAATAAAATTTAAAAATTTTAAATTTTTTACAAACTATCATTGTATTTCGAGAGCGCGAATGCAGCTACTACTAAAATACACATGAATAAAAAAAAATAGCAATATAAGGGAAAACGAAATTAATTACGGAAACGGAACCAAAAACTATTTCCTATTCGATCAAGATTAAAATTAAAATATTAAAAAAATATCATTGTATTTAGTGAGCACAAATGCAGCTACTACTAAAATACAGATGAATCAAATAAATTAGCAATGATAGGAAACGGAACTAAAAGTAGGAAACGCAACTAAAAAATTTTTGATATTCGAACAAGATTAAAATTTAAGAAAACTATTAAAAAAACTATCATTGTATTTATTGAAAACTAACGCTGCTACAACTAAAATATCGATGCATCTAAGTGAATTAGTAAAAGAGGTAAAATAAAAATGAATATAATGAAATCAAAATTACAACAAATAGAAAAAGAATCTGAGCTGAAGAATTTTTCCAAGGGTCATCTTCAGGCAAGGATTCAAAGTAAGGGATTTTCTTGTGAGGAATCGGACAATGTCCAAAAGTATTGACCCCTCGTGTCCCGAAAATCCCGCGAAAATTAAGATCAAAGTCATCAAATTAACAGCAAAGACAAAAACAAAACAACGTTAAATAAATATCAAATAAAGCAAGAATATGTACAAAAATATAAAAAATAAACCTACATAAGAATATTCAATCAATAATTAAAATTATTCAACATAATAATTAAAAAACAAAAAGGAAGGAACATACCAGCAACACGCGAAGAAATTTTGACTAAGCTATCCTATTCGCTATTCGATTTGAATACTAAGAAAAAATAATAATAAATGGAGGCTCTGAGCGCCATCAATCGATTTAGTATCCGAAAGTCTATTATATTTTTAAACTAAAGAATTAATATTTTATCATTTCTATTTTTATTACAACATTAATACTGCATTAGTTTTTGAAAAAAACATTTTTGTTAAAAATTTTTTAATAAAATTATTTGCCGCTTTTATAAATGAAATTTTATTATTATAAATTGTTTTAATTTTAATTCTATTCATGAAATGTAATTAAAAATATCTCCCCAGTCTCTAAAAACAAGGAATTCTCGAAAAAGTAAAACGAGAAAAATAATTCAACACACAAAAAAAAATTAAATTATTTCGGAAATCGAAACTAAAAAATTTCCTTGGAAACGAAAAAAATTAAGTCTAAATCGGAATTAAAATTTAATTCTGAATTAAACTACAAAAAGTAAACAAACATAATAGCCAAATAAAATAATACCTATTTGTGAAACAAACCTAAATTAGAATAATTAGGAAACGAATCGAAACTAAATACGGAAACGGAGCTAAAAATTATCTCGCATTCAAACAAGATTAAAACTTAAAAATTTTAAATATTTTATAAACTATCATAGTATTTAGTGAGCGCGACTAAAATACAGATGAATCAAATAAATTAGCAATATAAGAGAAAATGAAACTAATTACGGAAAGGGGAAAAAATACTATTTCAGATTCGAACAAGGTAAGATTTGAAAATTAAAAAACTATCATTGTATTTAGTGAGCGCTGCATTGGCGCTCACTAGAGTTTTTTAATTTTTTAATTTTAACTTTGTTCGAATCCGAAATAAATTTTGCTTCCGTATACGTAATTAGTTTCATTTTCTCTTATATTGCTAATTTATTTCATTCATGTGTCTTTTAGTAGTAGCTGCATTCGCGCTCACTAAATACAATGATAGTTTTTAAATTTTTAAATTTTGATGTTGA